>JAXBDA010000654.1:0-75727 GCA_036023075.1 Gaultheria prostrata | reverse complement strand
AGCCCTTCTGGTTTTTTTTTTTATGATTTCTCGCGGGGCCCTTAAAAACACGTTTTAAAAACATTGAGCGGTTTGGATCATCAAAATTAGGTCCGGAAACACGAAAATTGACTTGGTCCTTATGGTAAATTTCAATAAGGGCCCCTTATTAGAAGGGGATCCATATACATACAAGGAGCTTCCAATAAGGGCCACTTATTGAACTTACCATAAGGACCTCCCATTTCCGGATCAAATTTTGACGATCCAAACCGCTCAATGTTTTTAAAACGTGTTTTTAAGGGCCCCGTGAGAAATCATAAAAAAAAAAAAATACCCGGAAGGGCTTGATCCGATCAGTTTTCGACAAAAACGTTATATATAGCATTTTTTTCAAAAACTGATCGGATCAAGCCCTTCTAGGTATATATATATATTTGTCCGTCCAAGTAACATTAAGGAAATAAATAGAAAAAGATTGGGATCCACAGTATTTTCAGGCAACACTTGTCTAAAGTGTGAAGAAAGGGAAGGCATATCAAATTCTTGCTTAAGACTGATAAATGACTACAGACTACTCCTAAAGATATAGACAGTTCTAGCATGTACCTGGGCTTAATCAAACCATCCATGTCACCAACAGAGTTGAGGTCCATATTCATATGGCCTTGAACCATAGATGATGGCCTTTGAGCATTAACGCCAGTTAGCATGCCAGAATTTGGTGAATCATCCACCGACAACTCAAACCTGGAATTTTGGTGCTCTTCGGGTGACGTGTGCATATGCTGCACATCATGAGGTAGAGCTTCAGTATGAACAGAGAGTAAAAACTCTGAAGGACCAGTGTCATAAGCTCTCTCCCTCCCTGTTCTGTTAACATAACGAGCTCTGCGTGCTGCAGCAGCAAAATGCCGCATAATATGCTCATCAAAATCCGAATCCTCTGCATAAGAATTATCCTGAGAGAAAGAACACATTTTCAGAAAGCTAGTCAACAAAACAAATTCCCAGAATACCTAGTTTTATGTTTTACTAAAAAACTCACATGGTTAATTATGGTGTCCTCATATGTATGGCGAGCATGGCGCCTTGATCTCAATTTCCTCTCGATCTCCACTGCATCTAAAAGCTCTTGGCTAAAGGAAATATCAATATGGCAAAAATATTATTAGTCATTACCTCTTGAGCTCAATATCATCACAGTAACACCAAAATCCAAAAGTTAAAGAGCACGTCTTTTTACAGAGATATTATCTACCTGGCAGGGTCCTTCAAGACAAGAAGCTGCCAACAAATAGGGCATTCTTTGCTTCTCTGTGACCTGAAAGGAGACAAGTTCACATGATATCAAACACTCAAGAAATTGAGACAACTAGAGAGCATTCACTTCAGAGTAGAGAGCATGGGGTGGGTTGGTAGCACTAATTGATCTTGAAGTTCCAGACACATCAAAGTCAAACTAAACAATACAGAAAATATGCCTACCATTCAAGAATACACTGGAGATGATACTCGTGTTTGCAGTTGGTGACCTGTGAAAGAAAAAAAAGAATTTGAAGCATTAAAACTTGCTTGAATCTAGCTAAACTATCTCAAAACGTAGTCGTCGTTAAATTTAAAGGAGCATGTGTATGAAGAAGTACCGGATTCATCCAATTCTTACGTCTAAGGTCACTAGCGCAAATAGATTTTAAGTTTCTTACTTGTCACTTTACTTTTTAGGTTGTAATTGTGTTTATATACTGACATAAAGTACACTGCATTTAGAAAGGATTCTAGTGCATCGCTCGTCATAGTTGTCGGATGCATGCCCAATAGATATGTCGATCAATAAAACATCCTGTACCCTCCCCACTTCTTATGTGTCTGAGATGGGTAAAACACAAACCTAGAGTTGTCAATGGGACGTCATCCAAAGAGGAATAGCAAACGTCAACAAAGAGAACTGATCTAAGCAGAGAGGATACAGTGTTTTAGAAATAATATGAAGTAAGTTATCATGGATTTTTCAGCATCCAGCCTATCCCAATAACTCTGACTTTAAGAGCACAACATTCAAAGTTCATGCAGAGCCATTACCAGAACAAGGATTATTGAGAGATGTAAATTGTCCTCTTAAAGCATCAATGAAGATGACAAAACCCAATTATCCCACCTAGAATACTCCTCTATGGGCAAATTAAGCTCTATTATTGTACAAACTTGGTCATAGCTGCGAGTGTTTTCAAATTGGGATAAGTATCGTGTGTATGGTTAAGATATGCTAACCATAATAAATACACAATTAAAAATTAGTTCTACCTAATAACACCAACAAATTATGTGTATATTTTTTATAAAAAAGATCGATGCCAAATTTCAGGTGTCTCAACTCGGGTCATGAAAGAAAAGAAAAGTCCTTAGTCAAAACACAATCGAAGCATTGTTCTTTCTTCTATTCAAACCCTACGTTGAGGTAGGAATTTTTCTTACAAATGGTTTGAATATCGCAATAATTATATCAAACACCTTAGATAACAAATAGGGATACGCATAGATATCGTAGCATACGCTATTGTATCCTAGAATTTCCATACAAAATGGATATGGGATGTGATACGTATCATTTCTCCAAGGATACGATATGAATCATGGGATACGTATCGTGTATGATGTATAGTAGGTTTTAACAACTATAATAGCTACAATATTCCTATTTCCAACTAAACAGAACCGTACTTTAGAAGGTGCAAATAAGCAATTCAAGACCACCGAACCAAAACTGATATTAAAAAAAAACCCAAATAACCTCATGAATCAACAACAATCCGAATTATCAACAGACAACAACATCACGAAATTGAGCACCAAAATTTAGTTTGGAGCCCAAAATTCTGAAACTTCTTTTGTTTTGCCTACACATGATAAACTCATTGGACTTATTAAAAGGGCATGTCTTTAGGCCTAAATTAATTTGTCTCGAAGAAGTTGGTATTATTTATTTATCAATTTTATGTCGTTACTTTTCGAATCAGTCATTCGTCACGATCGGAGGAATCAGAATATAAATATGAATCGAAATTAGAAAAAACAATAGATAAAACGAAAAAGAGTTATTTCAAAAAAATATATATTAAGTGAATATTTTACTCTCTTTTTTTGGTTTTTCGTGGTAATTTTTAACTTCTATCTCATCGAGAAAAATTTAGGTGAACAAAAATAACAGAAAACAATTTGGGCTGTAAGTGAGAAACTTTCGATCTCAATTCTACACCTGTTCTTCAAATCAATCTAAATTTCAAATTTCCAAACATAAACATCACCGAGGCACAAACAATGTGGAGTAAATACACAAGAAAATGCTTTTCTACATAACGCAAACATACAGTAGGTGCATCGTCGGAGTTGAAAGGCTCAGATTATAAGCTTGATAATGCTGACATACATAACGAATACGCACACAATAACTGAACAACAAAATTAAGCTTCGAGCCCCAAAAAATCCAAGCGTTCTTTTGTTTCTGCTAGGCACATATAAACGTCTATGCTTCAAATCATTCCAATTTCAAAAGTTCCACAACTTCTAAACATCAAATGTGGAGTACAAACACAAGGAAAACGCTAAAACACAGAACGTATACATACAGCGGGGGGATCGTCGGAGTTGAAAGGCTCGAGACAGATACTGCATGCATCGTCTAAATCGTCATCGTCTGCAATAAAAGATACAGAAGACGACGCAGAGGAAACGATCGGAGGGCTTTCGAGTGGCGAAACGAAATCCACCATTTTTGCGCTCAGTAATGAAGAGTGAAACGGATGCTTGGATTTGTAAAAGAGTTGAAAGATTTACCAATTGACGCGTACGAGAATGAAAGACAATGAGGAACCCTAGAGAAATGTAGAGAGAGGAGGGGTCAAGGAAAGGAATTATGGAGGGAGAGAGAGAGAGAGAGAGGAGCAGAAAATGCAGGAAAGTCTTGCGAGTCAGACGGGTTGGTAGAAAGAATCAATCAAACTCTCATATCCAAAGCAAAGCAAACCCTTTTTCTTTACTTTATGGAGGATGAAGAAAAGCATAGTATAAAATTGCTTAATTTTTTTAATCATACTATAAAAATTAGTGTAGATTTCACTGACCTCCCCCGAGGTTTTTCACAATTTCAGATACCTCGCCTAATGTTTTTGAAATGACACTGTTGCTTCTGAAACGGTTATCAAGATTCTCCTCCCCTAAACTAAATTGCTAAAGGCATCTACAGTGAGCTTTCTAAAAATAGCTTCTAAATTGACTCCTAATGCGTCCATATAAGCAAAATTAGGGTCTTTTTTCACTCCTAGAGCTTGCTAAATTTAGATAGCATATGTGCACTCAATGAGCTAGCTAAATTTAGAGAGCATATTGACCAATATCATTTATCTTTTGAAAATTTCATATTAAAGAAAGATTGAAATAGCTTGGGTCTCACTTGGAGCTAGCTACATGGCTACTTAAATTTAACTAATGGGTTAAGAGTCATGCTTAGGAGCCACCTTTGGGAGCTTGTATTGGGAGCCCATTGAAGACCACAATTGATCAAATGACTTGCTAAATTTTAGGAGCCTTACCTAGGAGCCATTTTGAGAGTCCATTGTGGATGCCCTAAGGCCCTGATTGGATGGAGGATTATTTTCAGTGGGATAAGTTATAGAGGGGATAAGATAAGATGGGTATTATTTTTTTAGGGTTCGCCCACTTTGATGTGATGTTCATGAAGGGGTATAAAAAAATATTTAGATAGTTTGGATGAGAGATTCAAAATGGGGAATAAAATTTGACTTGATTTGGATGTTTTATGAAATGGGGGATAAGGGCGGGTGGACAAGGGAACTGTCAAATAACTATTTAATTAATTTTAGGCAATTTTAAGCTATAATAATATAACTAATTAAGAAATTTAATTTTTCAAGTATATTTTTTTAAAAACCCGGGCCATTAAGTATATTTTTTTTACGAAATTCAATTTTTAAAGTATATTAAAATAACTTTATTACTCATGTTCTCTCTCTACCTTTACTACCAAGAACTCTCTCTCTCAAACCCAGGCCATGGCCTATCAACTCAGTTGACTGATCAACTGGGTTTTTCCGTCGTTTCATCGTCCCACTGTCACACCTGCGGTTAAACCCACCGTCTCACCGTCCCATCACCCATCAAATCCAGTTGGTGGTTGCAATTTTCTTGCAGTGTGCAATTTCCATGGCTATGCGATTTCCGACCAGTGTGCTCTATCCGTGGCTGTATGATTTTTTGGTCATGGCTGTGCGATTTCCGGCCAGTTTGAGATCAAACTCATCTAAGATCTAGATTCCGACCACTATGCGATTTTTGACCACTTTTCCAGCGAGTCTTAGGTAAACGATCCAACTGTTTTCTGTTGAAAATAAGTTGGGAGAGAGAGGGATAAGGAGGGGTATAATGGTCAAAAATCCAAACCTCTACTCCCGAATAATTTTTTGGGAAGCCAAGGGGTGCCCAAAAATATTCAGGGAGAGGGCCCCATAGCTGTGAAACCTTATCAAGGGTGAAAAGTAAGAGGGGGAGACTGGATGGTTGCCAAACGCAGGTTTAAAGGATGGACCCACTCCTTATCAGGGGTGATAAGTTCTGAAGGAGGGCTTTACCCTCATCCAATCAGCCCCTAAGGGCATTAAATTAAGTTCATAAAAGGCAAAAATGCCCTTCAAAAAATATTATGCACCTAGTTTTTTTTTTTATCCTCATCTGTAGTTCAACTTTATATAATGAAAAATATTAATAAGTACTTTTTTTTTTATCAACTATATTAATAAGTACTTCGTTTTATCAATGTGAGCTTCTTTGGGATTGAATAAAATAAGAAATTCTATCATGTGACACAAAAGTATAAGGTGAATTTTAAAAAACAAAAAAATCATGATTTAAGTGTTTTGACAGGATGATCAAATTTTAAAAATAATCCTTTAGCGAATTTTTTAAAGATTTGGTTATTATTTTGTACTTTTTTTAATCCTCTAATCAAGAAAATTAAATAATTAAAAAAGATTATGAGCATAATGTATTGTGAAGGGTATCTTGTGTCTTTTAAGAGCTAAATTTAATGTCGTTTGTGATTTAGTTAATGAAAGGGAGAATCTTGACAATAGTTTCAAAATCTAGGGAGAATAGTGTAATTTTAAAAACCTCAAATGAGATATCTAAAATTATTAAAAGAGCGTTTTGGGATTTATTCGAATTTCAGGATGAAATCATAAGTATTCAAACACTATAGGATGGAATCATAATGATCTTTTTTGTACAGGATGCCTAATTAACTCTCCCTTATTAAAACCTTAAGGGAGGTCAGTGAAATTTATCCTAAAATTACTCAAATCGCAGGAAATGTATTTGAAATTGTTAAAAACCTTAGGAGAGGTTAGTGAAATTTATCCTGAAAATTACTCAAATCGCTTTTCCTAAAATGGTATTGATTTTTGTATATAGATAGAGTTCAATCCTCATTGTCGATCAAATCTCTAAAAAAATAAGTGAAGATTTCCTCAATATGATAGTTTTATGGTGCCGGGTCTGCTGGCATATTGACATTTCGTTTTCCTAAAATTCCGGAATTTTTGTATGTTATCATTTTTATATATGTTATTCTCTTACGTCATCTACACAAAAGGATAATATTTTAGAGATATTATTTTTTGTCATTCGTTATTCTTAATCTATTAGAAGAGGGGAGGAGGGAATGAGACTTGATCCCGGAATGCAGTGTGAGACATTCAAGAACTCTACTGCATGAGCTAGCTACCACTTCCATATCTCAGAAATATCACTTAACTTCAGTTGTTCAAAGTTAAATGGGGCTTATGACTTTCTTTGAATCTTATTAGGCTGAGTTTCTCAAATGATTTTAGCAATTCTTTTGCTAAATCAACCACCAACGAAAGTTGGTTCAAGTGGTTCGGCACTTGTTCTCCTTAAGCAAGGTCTCGAGTTCGAGTCTTATGAATGGAGGAAACTTGCGCTGGGAGAGCTTTACCCCTTCGTGGGCCGACCCGGCTTGAACCGGATTTAGTCAGGGTCCAGTGGGCTTCCAGATACCGGTGGTTTAGACAAAATAAAAATAAAAAATCAACCATGATTTTATCAAGTGTTTTCCCATTTGATTTGATAAAATCAACCATTTGATAAAATCATGGTTGACATTTGACAAACTAGGCCTTAGTACATTCTTATAATTATCAACATGCATCAGAATTAACTTTTTATATTCTAGAAATTAATTGGCAGAAAAGTCTCAATTGTGTTCTTGAAAAGGGAGAAATTACAATTTTGCACCATTGTAACATCATGCCATATTTGTCAAATATACAATCCTCTACAGAAAAAATAAAAGTAGAAGCTAAAATGCTTATCAATTTTTTTGGGCGCGGACAAAGGTGCCACAGAAAAGTTTATAAGTTCTTAATAATCTTTCTTGCCTTTTGACATTTTGGTAGAGAAGTTGAGGGTTATTTTTATTTATTTCTATATATTTTTATTTTTTTTGGTGCAACGGGAAGATTGAGGGTTTAATTAGTTGGATTGTAGCTAAGATGTTTTGGTGTTAAAAAAGGGTTTTGCTAACGGATGGAACATTGCACCCGTTAAAGATATAAAAAAGTACGTTTGTTGAGTCCATTGTACTTTGAAACACACTTTAAAGTGTATTTCAAAGTACACTTTTTAAAGTGCACTTCTAAGTACTTCCAGTGTACTTAAAACATGTACTTTAAAATATAAATGAAACTCACAAATACACATTTTTCTATTCTTAATGAGTGTAATGTTGCACCCGTTAGCATTTCCCGTTTAAAAATGCCATGAAGGAAAATTTACATATGATCAGGTCACTGGAAAGTCCAAACACAGCCTTACCTGCGTCAAGACTGGGGGGCTTTGACCCAAAGCCAGACCCACCGACTTGCGAGCGTCCCTTTTAAATCTAGTTGGACCCACTTTGTCCCTCATCCTTCGGAAAGATGGCAAATTCCAATGCCATGAAAATAAAGTTTGAAACCAATCATTCAATACTCTAATGCTGGACGTGAAATGGATTGAAAAATGGTGAAGTTATAAATTGATTCCATATTTGGAACGAAAGGTGGCTGTCAATTGACAGTTTTGACACCTTCCCATCTCAACTGTTTATCTACCAAAAAATAGACTGGACCGGAGTATACTTGAAATATGTCTGAAATATACAAACATCGTCGGAAACTATTTCCACACCGGAATGTTTGTCCGGTCCCCAAATGAGAAGTTAAAAATAATAGTACATAATTTCAAAGAAAACATTCAAACGAGTTTCCATAATTATAAATAACTCTTTTTCTTGGATTATTTTAAGGTAAATTGTTCGTTTTTTTATTTTGAAGTAAATTGTTGATTTTTTAAAAATGTTTCTTTAAAAAAAGTTAGATTATTTTTTAAGTCCCATTTTAGAGACCGGACGAGCCTTATTGAACGGATGTATAATTGAATTGGGTTGAGAAAGTAGGAAAAAATGAGACATAACGAATAATAATATTTAGAACTTTTTTCCTCATTAAATATAACTGATACAGTAAATATTAAAGAGGTGGTACCAAAATTTAGCACATAGTAACTATTTTTAGCGACAAATAATTCAAATGGCTATATGCATTTTCAACTGCTGATATCAATCAATCAAACCCATTTTCAACAGCAAGTAGTGGCTAGTTCATGCTATAGAACTCTTAAATGTCCTATACTGTATTCTGAGATCGAGTCTCATTCCCCATATCATCTCCACTCCTTCATCATATTTTTCACCAAACTTAAATTTGAGGAAAAACCACCAAAAATCACACTCCACTCCTTTACCAAATTTGATTTTACTCAAATGTTTCACCAAATTTGCTCATCACCATATCCAGAACCAAATTTTCAAAGCTCTTTTTTTGCACTTTTATTTACCTTTTTACCATTCAATGTTGTGAATTAAATCTCCACCGTACAATTTGAGTAAGGATTGGAAGGAGTCAAACCAAATCTAGTTTTTCCCCATATTTTTACTCAAATTTGAGTGAAAATTTGGGTAAGGAGTGGAGATGCTCTAAATAGTTTAGGAATGACAAATGGAAAAAAAAAAAAAAAAATCCATTCTCAACAAGGTACAGCTGATCATACCCATCACTCCGAGCTCCCATATCTCACAACCCCACAGTGAAAGGTTCAATGGCGTGTTCCTCTGCAACTCAGCTCTACTCTCTCTCATGGACGCTCTCTGCAAAACCCAGACCTCAAAACCCTAAATTCAGGCCATTTTTGTTCATTAACTGTAGAAATTGTACTGTTAGGCATATACCCAATTCCATTCACAGGCCTTCACGAGCTTCTGTTGGGTCTTCATGTGTTTCAACCGCTATTGATGTCGCAGAGAAGTCACCGACCATCCGAGAACTCTGTGATGGTCATGTGCCAGACCATATACTGCGCAGGCGAGTTTTTCTTTAGTTTCTCTTCAATTGGAATTTAATGGCTCTTTTTGGTTTTAGAGAAAACCACAGGAAAATTGAAGACATAGTTTATCATGGGTCTTTTTGAATTTGGAGTTTACTTTTGCCTTCTATTTAAGATATAGTAATAAGCTACGAGGGAATGCTAATATCCTAGTGAATTACGTTTTGGTAAAAACATTCGCAATCATGGTACAACTTTGTTCCGAAATAATTCCCATATTTTTACGGAAGGGTGGTGATAATGCCCGAAACTGTTTTTGATTGTGTCAAAACTTGGGTTTTGGCACGAGTACAAGCATTTTATGCACTTGGGTTTTGGCACGATCAAAAATAGTTTTGGCATTACCTTTCGGAAACTCAAACTGTAGTAAGGAAAAAATCTAGAGAAAGATGTTTTGGCCCAAGAAAATGTACAATCATCATGATCCTACATAGGTGTTTTGCGTGAATAATTTGAATAATAGTACTTTTGTTGTATTAGAGGTTTATTGGTTGGAAGAGTAAGTTCTAATTTGTTATGTATAGAAGCCTACCCCTCACCTAACACATTTTAGGCACGCGGCGTACCACTTTCCTGTTCTGGTTCCTTGCATCATAGGGTTGGGAATGGATATAATCGCATAGGATTCTAATGGACTTTAGGGAAAGGATTAACAGTGTCACATTCCCCAACTATTATAGAAAATTTGCCAATGGATTTCTAATCTCTTTATCTTGCATACAAACTCCGGACATAAGGTCCAGTGGGATATGTAATCGAATCTCATGTATGAACCGGCCTATCAAACAGGCCCAGGGTTCTCCTGTTTAGCTATTCGACACACTGTTAAGAGTGTTTGCTGTATCTAATTATGACCCAATAATGCAACTAAACACAGTAAGCAAGTTTTCTTTTCTTATTTGGTGTATGTAATGCTGCTGTTCTAGTTAGACGTTTACCTCTGGAACTATTTAAATTGAAGTTAACGATGTATATATGTATAGAAGTATATGATGTTGTGAAGGATAGTGATCATGGTTGGTTTAACTGCTGCAGGGTGGAAGAGGTTGGATTTGTTGTGCCTACAGATGTGCAACGGCAAGCATTGCCGGTTCTGCTTTCTGGGCGAGATTGCATACTTCATGCTCAGGTTAATTTGTTCTTTTAGATTTTTTCTTGCATTTGGTAGTTTCTCTTTTTGTTTTTTTCTGATAAGTAATTTTTCTTTTGATAAGGAATTTGCTAGTTTCTCTTATTAGGTCTATGGCTTTATGTCTTGAAATCTTGTGGAAGTAGTGAAGAAATATGAATCACCTGATTCAAGTTACTTCGCTAACTTTGTTCTGTTAGTATATTACCAACTTATAGATGCAATATTATCATCCTTGTTGTTGTACTGTGTATCCCATTTTCTGGATACACTGGATCACGTTACACAGTAAATTGGTTGGTAGTTACTCTTCCCACTTGTCTTCTGTGATTGGTCTTTCGCTGAAAGTAATATTGTTTAAATGACGATGAAATGAACAATGCTACGCACAACTTATGATCTGATGGATTGATTTTTACTGGCATGACATGAAATTCACTTATTTTTGAAAATTCAACATTTCAATCCTTGCCGAAGCCACTCTAGCACAGTGTTTATAGTTCTATTATGACCTATATAAGGGAGACAAAGGGTATAGATGTTGACTTTTTCGGGATTTTTGGTGGGGGACCTCCGTTAGTTTTCAAATTTATCTAGTTTTCTTTCATTAAAATTAAGCTGTCTTCTTCGCTGACTCTGTGGTCTGTACTCTAACAGTCACAAGCTAATGTAGTTGATTTTTCTTTTGCTTATTTGGCCCTCTAGACAGGTTCTGGGAAGACCTTGGCATACCTCCTATCAATATTTTCAGTTGTGAACACTCAACGATCTGCTGTGCAAGCACTTATAGTGGTGCCCACCAGGGAACTTGGCACCCAAGTAAGAGTTTCGGATGACTTCTGTAATGCAACTAATGCTTCTTTGTTTTAAAGTGCAAACATGAAACTGATATGAATCCTACTAGGCCAGGGAACTTGGCACCCAAGTAAGAGTTTCGGATGACTTCTGTAATGCAACTAATGCTTCTTTGTTTTAAAGTGCAAACATGAAACTGATATGAATCCTACTAGGCTAAGATGAGTGCTATTCTGCTGTTGTCTCTTTTTTTTGTTTGTTTCCATAAACAAGGTTACAAAAGTTGCTCGTATGCTGGCTGCAAAACCTGCTGAAATTGGAATGGAGGCATGCACCGTTATGGCTCTTCTAGATGGAGGAATGTTGGGAAGACAGAAGAGCTGGTTGAAGGTACCACATTTGGCATGTCTTTTTTTTTTTCTGTGAGAAGATTCATAAAGTGGCCGTATTGCCTGGTGATATCTTTTGAAGGTGCATGCAACAAAAGTATTTTGTTTATTAGTGACCCTTTCAGGTCCTTGGCTTGTCACATGAATCTGAATTTCATATTTCCATATCTGAAAAGAAGTAGAAACAGCTCCATATACCAAGCGCTCGCTAATGAGTACTGCATCTTCAAAGTTGTAACCTTCCCATGGCATATAAGCTACTAATAGATTTTTACCCAAAGCGAGTTCGCCACCAACTGTAGCGGTGCCGTCCGCTAAAATTTGTCCTTTTTTAATGCATCTACCCTGTGGAACCTGGGGTTTTTGATGCATAAGCGAATGAGTTGTTAATTTTAAACTGAAATAGATTCAACTGATCTTTGTTGGTATTTATCATAAAATATAGAAATCTATAGAAATTCGATTATAAGTAATTTATATGAATCACTAATCTTCCTTTCATGGACTTTTCAATTTCAAATTGACCTTTGGATACAAATCACGAGAATTTCTATTTTTCCTCGAATCGGTCATCGAGAGGTAAAGGATTTAATCCTTTTAAGAAATAAAGTTTTTGATCGGAATATGAATTAAACATTTTTATCCAATGAGGTTGAACCAATCCTTCATAGAGCGGCCTATTATAGACTGATGTGAACCTCAGGAATTGTCCCGTAACAAAAGCAGCCATTACTGCTACCCGTCTCCGGTTGTCGTCTATCAAGAAGCTAGGGCCAACGAAGAAATAGCATTGTATACCTATGGTGGTGCTCAACCTATAGAAACGGTTTAGGATATTTTAAAAAAGGCAGAGGTTTTTAATTCTGGACTAGTCGAAAAACTTTGCGCAACAAACGCTTTTTGGATCCTCACGATCTTATCACTAAAAGAAGGTACGTGCTCCACCTTCAATTGGAATTTATTATGAATTTCTTTGTGCAATTATGCAACCCGTACCTTGAACCTGATTCAATGATCCCCAGATTAGTCAAAACTCTAATTCACTTTCAAAGCTGAAATGACCTGTGAGTCAGATACTTGGATCTTTTTTTATTTTGGGAACTGATATGGCACTCCCCAAATTGTTAATGGCACTCCAAAACGGGAGTGCCAATATCAACCCCTATGTAAAATGATATATGGACTTGATATTGGCACTCCCCTTTTGGAGTGCCATTAACAATTTGAGGAGTGCCAATATCAATTTCCTTAATTTTTCTATGTTTACTGTCTCTTTTTTATGCTTTCTTGCTTCTCAGTTTGATAATTGCAAACACGTTTATTTGTACTTGTGACACGGTGAGATGCAATTCAATAACATGTTATCCTATGAAATGAACTTGATAAGGAAAAGAAAATCAAATGATCCAGAGTCCAGACAAACTTTCAGTGGTGTTATCTGGGACATACTGTATGAATCAAGCCCAATTATACTCAAGGGACACTAGCCCGCTTGAAAATTTTGTTAAGAAAATCATACTCCTATACTCATTGTATATGTCGCTTGTTTTTTCAGTCAGAGCCCCCTACAATAGTGGTTGCAACTTTGGGGAGTTTGTGCCAAATGCTTGAGAAGAAAATTCTTAAGCTAGAATCAATGCGAGTGATGGTAATTGACGAGGTAACCGCAATAGTATAATTTATAATTTACGCAATAATATAATTTATAATTTACTGTTTTGGTTCATACTTGATTTCTGTTCTTGGTATGCCAATGTATTACGTCCGTAGATTTCGAATCGCATGCAGGGCATCATCCAAACTTTGATTGTCCTGCTTCTACTCTATACTTGTATGTATATCTAGAGAGAAGAGAGAGAGCGATATAGAGAGAACGCATTAGTTTAATGAGGAAACTTCCTTGAAACTGTAGTCTTCTCAAAATGGCCTTTTGGGTGGGATATATGAGTGCGTATTCTTTTATTTTTATTGAAAGGGACCTGTACAATGCATACTTTGGCTTTTTTGGTTGTACAGAGTGC
Source organism: Gaultheria prostrata (assembly GCA_036023075.1). Classification (NCBI taxonomy): domain Eukaryota; kingdom Viridiplantae; phylum Streptophyta; class Magnoliopsida; order Ericales; family Ericaceae; genus Gaultheria; species Gaultheria prostrata. The sequence goes on along the minus strand of JAXBDA010000654.1, from coordinate 61,900 downwards.
ATAAATTTAGAGCTTGCATGCAAGAACTTTGTAGAATAATTAATTGACATGACTTATTTCTTGCATTTTAGGTTGATTTCATGTTCAATTCCTCAAAGCAAGTCAGTTCTCTCCGAAAGCTTTTGATATCATACTCGTCATGCAGAAATCGTCAGACTATTTTTGCCAGTGCATCAATTCCCCAGCACAGACGGTTCTTGTATGACTGCATCCAACAGAAATGGACCAAGGTCTGGTGAAGGAGTTGTTTCGACGTATTCTTTATTTATCTTTAGCTCAACCTCTAGATAATATCATGACTTGTATACTTAAGCATGTGTCTGACAGGCTGATGCCGTTCATGTTCATGTAAACCCAGTTGAGCCAATGCCATCACGCCTGCATCACAAATTTGTGGTATAAGAAATTCGTCTCTGACAGCACCTTTACTGAATCTTTGAAAGAGCTTGTGTATTTGCTCATCAATAGGTTATAATCCTCTATGTGCATTGTTGGCTACAGATCTGTGGTAAAGATGAAAGGCATCAAACCTTGCTATCCTTGTTAAAAAGCGACATGCCTCAGTCTGCTATAGTTTTTGTCAGCGAGCAGGTTTGTTAGGTTATCATTCTCAATCTATGGAATTTTTTGGACTTGCGTTGGCTTTATCGTTGGGATTTCTACTTCATGATCAACCTTTTCTATGATGTGACTGCTATGGATCTATTTTTCATCTCGCTTATTTGAGTTTGGAATGTTCATTTGCTATTGAAGACAAAAAATTGGTGACACTGGAGATTAATCTGTTCTTTCCAATGTATAATGCAGTCTGAGAAGTCAAAGAAGGCGGGTCACGCTCCGCCAACAACTCTTCTGATTGAGTTTCTCAAGACTTCGTATATGGGGTGTTCTGATATTCTTCTTCTAGAGGAAGACATGAATTTCAATGCGCGAGCAGCTTCTTTGTCGGTAAGTTTTGTTCACTCTCAAGGGTGCTAGATGTCTCTCTCTCTCTCTCTCAGAAAATTTATTGAATTGGATCCTCTTTGGTCATCTTCTATGAAACATGTCCACATGTAATGGTACAGTGGTACGATATGAGTACATCGATTTGACAATGCTAATGAAAAGTAGGGCTCGGGTTTGTATATATATTATTGTTCCTGTATTTAACCTTGTATACCTGTGAACGATATTACTGTTCCTGCTGGATTATGTATTGGGTCTCTTGCAACAACTAAGTGGGAAAAAAGTAGATACTTGTTTCCTGTACCCTGTACTGCTTTTTAAATACTCGTGCTTCACAGGTCTCTTTGTATGTTATAGAATCAGATGCTGCCATGTCGATTTGTAAGGTTTAACGTTGTGGTTTTTAGATTGCTTAGTCTGCTGCATGCAATCACTTGCAAGACTCGTTGCATGATGGAGGATTGTTTGAAACCAGTTGGAGCTATCCAAACCCTTGAAGGAAATATGATTTAGGACTTGTTTCGTTTTTCTTCAAATTTAAGCATGTATCATATGCCTTATACTGCGTGGAACAAAGGACCCTCTTGGATTTTCGGCTTGCAATTTTGGACATTAAAATTTTGTTGAATTTTAATACCTTATAGGAGCCTAATAGTTTCTCCTGTAATATCCATTGAAATTTGTTCTTGATGTTTCAATAATCCTCCGAAACATCAGCGTTATAATGTCCGCTTTGTTTGATTTATCCATCATGTGAGCGCAGGAATTGAGACAAGGAGGAAGCTATCTTCTTGTGTCGACAGACTTGGCAGCCAGAGGCGTTGACCTTCCTGAGACGACCCACATATACAACTTTGTTCTGCCAAAAACAGCAGTGGATTACCTTCACCGAGCTGGGAGAGCCGGTAGGAGACCATTCTCAGACAACAAATGTATTGTTACCAGCATTTTAACGTCGGAAGAGCGGTTTGTGTTGAAGAAATTTGAAAATGAATTGATGTTTGAATGTGCAGAGGTGTTTTTGTAAATTCAGTTGTAGTATTAGTTTCATGGAGTATTAGCTTCACCCCTTGCTTCCTTCTTCTATTATTCACTCTCTATACGTGTCTTTTCGGTTTCAGAAAATACTTAGGGGGAAACATCTACAAATATGTCTGCCGCCATCCGATGGGTACGAGTACTGAGTGTATTATGTGTAGCCCAGTGCATTAATGGCTCCGAACGCAATGGTGCTTAGACCTCACCCCGCCCGTCACATCAGTGTTCATAGCACTGCTCTTTGATTTTCTTGGTTTCAGCTGTCTCCATTCCTGCTCCAGTTCTCACTTTGCCACAGCTCCATTGGTAGTTGCCCGAGCGAGCTCTACGAACCAGGATGAACTGAAGAGCCCTAATGAAGGTCCGACCATCTGTGAGAGGAAGTCACCCGATCGCACTATTTTTGTTGAATAAATTGGCAGTTTCAACTAATAACCACAAACCAAAATAGTGGCAGAGATACTAGAAAAGCACGGTTTCAATATTACCGGTAGCTAGAACGCTCTATACCACCAAGGGTGGAAGCCTAGCGGTTCATAACTTACTCCCGAGTGGTTTGATTGGTGGTCAAGAGGTCTAAAGTTCAAGTCGTAATATTGACGCCCAAAAAAATTCGAGTCATGCTAACGATGCCTCCTCGAACTTTGCCCTCCTGCGAAGCTCGATTGTGTTCCACTAGCCCTTTGAGAGGCGGTAGAAACTGTGGTTTTATTAGCTCTTTTGGGGCCGCCACAATTCATGTCTAAGGAGAGCTGCTATACTTGTAGCCATCGTTTATCTCCTAGTACTCCCATAAGGGAGACTAGGGTTCGAGCCTCAGCAGAGGCGATTGGGGTTTAGGGCTATGGATAGCCCCTAGACTCCCCTCGATACTAACTGACTCCCCTGCTAACTCTCCACTGATGTATATCGAATGACAAAAAATTTGTCACATGGTCACCGGTGCTCTCGGAGTTCTACTCTAGAATTGTGTTACTAGCATATTGCCGGAAAAATGTGAAAGATATTGTGGCTTTGTTCGGTTCTATTTTTTTCTCATTTTCAAAAAGAATCTTTTTTTTTCCAATCATTTTTAACATCTCTCTCTCAACTCATTACCTCATTATTCTCATTCTCTCCAATCGTTAACTCATTTCCAAAAATCCAACCAAACACAGCGCAATGTTTGCAAATTGCAACAGTTGTGTTTTATAAATGAAGAGTGTTCCGATGAACTAGACTAATTTCTCCGGTCATTTTCGCTGCCATTTCAAAGCATTTGCACAAGGTGAGATGATTTCAAAGACTAGTTTTTTGATTTATTCGTTTTGTCCTTATTCAAATTTTTTTGCATTTGTTAATTTTGCGTCAATTTTTGGTGGTTTATTGTTTCGTCTCAATGAGAGAAATCTAAAAAATATGAAATTATAGTGAATTTTTTTTGAATAAAGCCAAAATTAATCTAATAAACCACGTATTTTTGGCTTTATTAAAAAAAAATAGTTTTGACCATAATTTTATACCTTTTCGATTCGTCTCGTTGACCATAATTTTGCGTCAATTTTAGTTTTGACCATATCATTGTCTCCCATTCTACAACCCTTGCTGTTAATTGCAACAGTTGTTTGTTGTCCCTAGTCTAAGGCCCTATTCCGCTAACTAAAAAAAATTAAAATGTCAGCTTATTCCTAAAATTGAGACAATCATTCATTCATAATACATCACATAAAAAGTCGTGAAAAATCAAAAAAATTAAAAAACTCTCTTAGCGAACCCCCTAAGTACAAGTACTGTAAATATTAGACCAGTGAGGGTTTTCTGTGATGAAATTCAAAATATAGAGGTCACCGATGTCAAACACACATCCAACGTCTACTTCTCGATTTATTTATTTTCAAAAAACCGCTCTGTAGGTTCTTCCCTCTCTCTCTCTCTCTCTCTCATCACTCTCACTCACACGAAATGCAACTCTTCGCTCCCTAGATTCTCTGTCACAGACCAAATCGATCGATCGATCTCGCTCGAGACGCCAAAATCACTGCGCACGAGTCACGACGCCAATGCAAGACTTCATCGGCTCAGTCCGTCGATCTCTAGTGTTCAAACCCTCCGTCGGCGGGGACGACGACGGAGGCGGATTCGGAGGCATCGTCGAGAAGATCGGTTCGAGCATTCGGAAATCAAGGATCGGACTCTTCACGAAGCCGCCCCTCCCTGCTCTCCCACCGATTGCCAAGTCCGATATGGTTAAAGTCAAGAGGAAACACGAGGCGCCCCCGATCCGGTGGAGAAAAGGAGAATTGATTGGGTGCGGCGCGTTCGGGAGGGTTTATATGGGAATGAATCTCGATTCTGGAGAGCTTCTTGCCATCAAACAGGTTTAATTTTTTTTTTTTTTTTCGGTTTTTGTGTGTGCAATTATTGGATTGTTTGGAAGGTTTTAGGCATGATTTAGGTCACATAATTCTCTGTAGGACTTTCTACTATCGCTCCCAATTATTGCTCTATGCTTCCCCTCTAAATCCTCGCTCTCACGGAACTTACTAGTTTGAGATGTTTTCAATAGCCGCTTTCAGGTCTCTTGCACGAGCTCACGAACTTGCATTATGCTAGCTTCTTTCATACTGAGTAATTACTTTATTTTGTGGTTTGATGTTATTGCTATTTATCTATGCAGGTTTCAATTGCGGCCAACAGTGCTTCAAAAGAGAAAACACAGGTTAGAGTGCAGAGTTGGTGATGTCCAAGTTAATTACTTTATGTACTTTGTAGCTTAAATCAGAGATGTTATTGGTTCTTACAATTGGTATCTGAAGAGAATTACATTTGTGGTAACAAAATTGGTACTTTTGGATGTTATGTTTGAAGACTCTTTCCTTTGGTTGATTGACATTGGTACTCTATCGGTCTATCCTAGTTTGACTTGATTGCTTTTTCATTTTCTTGTTTTTGGTATTTTAATTTGCTTTTTAGGCCCACATTAGAGAGCTAGAGGAAGAAGTGAACCTTCTTAAAAACCTTTCACATCCGAACATCGTTGTGAGTATTGGATTTGCATTCTTGTTGAAGCACCAGTTTCCTTTAGTCTGACTGCCTCATTTTGTATGTTCTGTTGTCTGATCTTACCTGTCTTATCTTTCTTCTAAGAGATACTTGGGAACAGCCAGAGAGGAAGAATCTCTGAATATTCTTTTGGAATTTGTTCCGGGTGGATCCATATCATCACTTCTCGGAAAGTTTGGTTCATTCCCGGAGTCTGTAAGTTGATTATCACTTGAGTTATCTAAGTTTCTGTTTTCAGGATAGGAATATGCACCTGGATTAGCCCTTAACCGGGAAGCAAATACCTGCTTATTGAGCTTAATAATTTCTTTGAGAGTTTTGACATTTTCCCTATTACATGTTTTCTAAGTAGGTTACGAGAATAGTTATGAAACTTGCATCTATACTGTATGAAACTTCTCACTAAATCCCTATGCTGAGCAGGTTATAAGGATGTATACAAAACAGTTGTTGTTGGGGTTGGAATACCTTCACAAGAACGGGATAATGCACAGGGACATCAAGGTATCTGCATCTCTCTCTCTCTCTCTCTCTCTCTGTATGATGTGTGTGTGCGCGTGCGCGCGCCCTCGATTTGTATATAGGTGTGCAGATACCTTTTTACATCTGTGCAAACACGTACATATGTAAATATGACTTCTGATAATGGACACTCTTTCAGGGAGCCAACATCCTTGTCGATAACAAGGGGTGCATAAAACTTGCAGACTTTGGTGCGTCAAAGAAAGTAGTTGAACTGGTATGAACACTGTTATATCGGTTTCTAGTAATTGTTTCTTTAGTTCCCCTGTCCAGGGTTGTGTATCCTGTCTCACTAAACATGTCTGAACTATTGATGTTGCTACAGGCTACTATGACTGGCGCGAAGTCAATGAAGGGCACCCCATATTGGATGGCTCCTGAAGTTATCCTTCAAACTGGGCATAGCTTGTGAGTACAATTATTTCCCTGGTTATAACTTCTGTCTTGAAGACGTGATAATCCTTTATTTCAACACTGCATATGTACACATTTTGTTAACATCTTCTTAATGGAATGCAAGTAACATTTTTTCCCCAAGTCCATTTCTGCAAGTATCTCCTATAACTAGAATTAATAGCTGGAATCTTTGCATCTTAGACCTGGGGGACTGGATAAACTTAATTAGCTAAATAGCTTTTGGACTGTATTCGTGATTGTTGGTTTTGGTATCAGAGCTGACTCTCACACATGGCCATGTGGACTAGGAGGTACTAGACTTCTAATTTTCCTGTGACTAGTACAAGTGAGTCATGGTAATTGGAAATGACCAAAGGGGTTAACTACGGTGTTTAGGTGCTGACTGTTACATAAGAAGTTCACGTGGAAGGTCTTAGGTCTATGAGTAGGTGCAGTGAACTGAAACTCTGCCCTTTTGGACGAGTTTTTTCTTGTTTTTGCTGTATTACTCAGCACATTTACTTTGTGAAGTCTTATAAAAAATTCTCACAATCTTGCTTCAGCAAGTAGAAACATTAAAACTTTACTAGGCCAATACTCAAAAAAATAGGAAACAAACAATGTATGATACTGATAACATGACACACATATGACTTATGGGGCACAATTACATCCATGCACAGTAAAACCTTTAGGATATCAAAATACCCTTGATCATAAGGGCCCCACAATACCTACGATGCTGTTGAACAAGACATGGAACAATGAAAATCACAATGTTAAGACCGACTTAGCGGATGACATGGTATTAGGTCCAAGACTTGCTCTACTTGCAATTTTTGGCTTTTCCTCCTCTCTGTTTTCATGCCTCCTCATCTAGGGCCATAGTTTCAAAAACAGAAAAGAAATCCATAGCACCTAACAGCACCTTCACTTTGTGCTGAGTTGCTTTGCCTCAGTGGTGTGATATAGATTCTTGTTGCTTGAAATCTTCACTTGCACACACGCGTTTGCACCAATTTGGTCGCAAACCTAATGTTGTGGTGGTTAGCCTCATTGATTTCTCAAAATCTTTCAGCTCTGCTGATATATGGAGTGTTGGTTGTACTGTTATTGAGATGGCTACTGGAAAACCTCCTTGGAGCCAGCAGTATCAGGAGGTATGTAAAGCTACCATCTGCTTTTACTTTCCTACTGCAGTATAAATTTATCTCTTGTTTGATTACGACATGGAAACTTAGTTAAAGCGTGAGTTCATTTCTTTGTTTTCCTTTTCAGGTAGCTGCTTTATTCCATATTGGGACTACTAAATCTCACCCACCCATCCCGGACCATCTCTCTGTTGAGGCAAAAGATTTTCTGCTTAAATGTTTGCAGAAGTATGTCCATCATGCCTTTTACTTTTGTTCCTGTCTTCTTTTGCTTGTACTTTACTGTCGCTTGAATTTAAAAATAGGCTATTTCACCCGTAGTAGCAATATGTTAATATTATACAGAAGATGACTTACATAGGGCTGTTTTATCTGTAGTAGCATATGTTTATGTTAATTTTCATCGGTAGGGCTGTTTCACCACCAAATTTGTTTCTTGCTGTAATTTTTCCTTTTTGTTGTTTCAGGGAACCAAACTTTAGGGCTGCTGCAGCAGTTCTTTTGCAGGTACCATTGCACTTCAGGTTTTTTTAACTTTCCATTTCCATATTCATGAAGTGCTATCAGGCATATCAGTGGCAGTGCCACATAGAGGCCAAGAGGGGAATGTGGGTGGGTCCCTTCCAGTTTTACAATAACACAGTTCTCACTATAACATCGAAACATGTATTCAATTTCCCTCTCTATAGTTTCAATGTGCCCTCCTTCCTTAAGTTTTTCAATAAGTTTCTGATGATTTGCTTCTTTCATACCCCTTTATATATCTTATCTCTATTCATATGTGTCAATTGTTGTGTTATTGGTTTTGTGAAGGGAACCGGCCCTATGTGTACATATATGTATGTATACACACATACATATATACTGCTTCTTCTCTTCAGCCATTGTTTACCGCTATTTCCCCCCCGCACTTGTATCCTGCTATTTGTGGTCATTGTATTGAAGCTATCCTATGTGGCACGTCAGGTGCCGTAATTCGTTCATGATTGAGTTCAGATCTTTGGTTCAAACTATTTTCGCCCCTCTCGGATCAATTTTCGCGCTCTTGACTCTCTTACATTTGTACTTGCAAAGACTGGTTACACTGCAGTTGAACATTCCTTGGTTCCGATAGAGTTCATCATTGTTTGATAATATAAGTTCTGTAACCATTTCCTAATAAACCAAGCACAGCCTTGTGTGCTCCCTTGGGGTTGGCTTCCTTCTCCATTCCCTTTTCTCAAGGGCTATATGTGCAGTTAAATTAATAAATTCCATTTGGGTCTTCCCATCCCCTACCAAACCACTTTAATTGGTTCTCTCTTATCTTCAACTAGTGCTATCCCTACCATTTCCTGAATGTTTTGATTTCTATATCTATATTCCCCATGAAACTGTTCTCTAGTAGATTCTATTTCAAATGCTTTCGTTGCAACTGTTCTACTAATAAATTATAGTTTGTATGCTTTTGCCTCGTCTTCTGCAGCATCCGTTTGTTATGGGGGAATATCAGGAAACTGATCCTGTGTCACGTGCTTCGGTAATGGGTGGTGTAACTGTATGTAGCCTTCCTCTGTGACACCATGCAACTTTTTCTTGACCTTACTTTGCATTCTTATCAATCCTAACACCATCAGGAAAATTCTGGAAAACGGATGTCAACACCTGAGAGGGAGGAGTTTAAGACCTCGTAAGTATTTCTGGATTTGGGTTCTTCAATGAAAAGCTACCAGCTGTTATTTCTAATTATGACTCTTGAGGTTGCATTTATACTCTAACATCGATCTTGGTATCAGGACAACCTACACTCGATTGAACGATGTCCATAACAGTGTGAGCAGTGTGAGGTGCTCGACTATATATCCTGACAAGTTCTCAAGAAACGGCCCCTTTTGGGGACCAAACAATTGCGATGATGACATGTGCCGGATAGATGATAAAGATGATCTTGTTTTTGGACCATCAGCTAAATTTGATTCCCCTTTACTTTCCGATGATTTAAACAAGGTACACATGTCCTTTATACCCTGGACAAGGTCTGGTATTTGCCAGCATAGTAACATTTGACAATTAATTGGCTTGCTATTTTTTTGTTAATCTAGAGTTTTAATCCAATGTCGGAGCCCAATGATGATTGGCCATGCAAGTTTGATGGAAGTCCAGAGATGGAGAAAAGTGGAGTGAACATATTTTCTGGTCAGACAGTTAATAAGGCTGCTGACAGTCCTGTTGCATCTTGTAATGTGGACAATGATTTCACGTTTCCAAGTGAGCCCTCAGTAGCTGAGGATGATGATGATGTTACTGAGACAAAAATCATTGCATTCCTAGAGGAGAAGGTATCTTTACTTCCACTTAGGGTTCCCCCACCCCCCTAATTGTAATCTGAAATGTTGCGATTAATTTTCACTAGGCTATGTCTCATTATTTTCACTCCTCCTTAAACTCTAGGCTTTAGATCTGAAGAAGCTGCAAACGCCTCTGTATGAAGAGTTCTATAATTCATTGAATGCAGCCAGCTCACCAAATGCTCTTCGGACTGAAAACAAAGAAAACATTTCAAATATTTTGAACTTACCTCCTAAAAGCAGGTCACCCAAACGAGTGTCCAGTAGAAGATTTTCTGCAGTTAGTGATGTTGCCTATACTGCTAGCTCTGGGAGTCAGTCCCAACATTTATCAAATATTGGTGCTGAAGCTGATCAAACTCAGCCGCCAGTGCAGCAACCTAAGCCTAGTGAATGGAAAGAGCGTACTATTGATGCTCAGCAGGAGCCGATTAGCCCAAGGTTTGTTAGTAGATGTCTGATGCTTGCTTTAGTTTATGTACCTTTTGGTGGACCATGTTTCCAGTAAATAGAGAGTGAATAATGTTTTAATGGCAGTGCAAGTTTCGCTGAGAGACAACGAAGATGGGAAGAGGAGCTTTATGAAGAGCTTGAAAGGAAACGAGGCAAGTGCAATCTTCCTTGCTATTGACAAAAATACTAAAGCTCGCCGTTGTGTGTTTCTTGTGGCCTGCTGGTCTTAAGGACCTTCCGTTGTCCGTTCTCTCTCCACATTATCTGATTCTTGGTTCTGGGAGATCAAAACATTGAATATCTTCGCTGATGCTGAAAGAAAAATCAATTAGAAAAGTTAGTTTTTGAATTAGTGAACTCCACTCAAGACACTCCTACCATTATATGTGACTCGACTCTAGCACGACACTCCTGTTATTGGTGGGAAGAGCAAGTCTTTGATGAACTTTAAATTTGAATACCTATGTTACATGGACTCAGATAATGGTGTCCAATACGGATGTGTTTCTAGGTGTCTATTTCTTTGAATTTCCATCTAAGAACATGGGGACATGCCAAACTTTCCTATTTCTTTTAATTTTGAAGCTCAATTCATGGTAAAATTGAATTACAAACTATGCTTGATAGGTAAATGTCCAACTAAAAGTTTCGGACACAAATCCCATACCCTTAGCCGAGTGTCTTGTGTGCGTCACAGGTACTTTGTAGATTCAGAAGAACCCATGTAATGAAGCTTGAAATTATTAGGAAATGTAGGACATTGTGTTTCTGAGAGGGTTAAATCTCTTGACTCAGGGGAGGTTTTGTTTAAGGCAACCGGTAGTCCTGTTGCATATAGCTTATTGAGCAACTGGAACTCTGAAACCAAAATATTGTGTTTCTGCCGCATGTCTGCTGGGGAGGAGTACGGCTTGTGGTTTTATTCGTTGTGGACCTCAAAATGAAAGTAACCGTGCCCTTGATGTTTGAAGGATTTGAACCGTAGGCCCCTGGATTAGTAAGCTGTGTACCGTAAGTTTGTGACTCATAGTTCTGAACTCAAGCCAAGGGTTTTCGCTGCTTGACCTCATGTAAAAAATTGCTCCACGTTCTTTCCACTTTCTCAATAAAGGAACACCTTCATCCTCTACCTGCCCTTTCTGTAGCCTTGAGTCGCTTGACCATGGCCACATCATATCATCTAACAACGTTGCTGCATGTCCCAGTATTGTTGGTTCATCTGAACAATGCTTTTGGAGTCCAGAAAAGTAATACTGGTCCTGGTTCTCGGAACTAATATGCGTACTGAACAGTTGCACTGTTTCCCTTTGGATATAATTTCGTAAATCGTACCCAAAGTAATCAGGAATATAGCAAGGAGAGTTTTTCAGATTATCTTTATTAGCTTTCTAGGTGAATTGATTTTTCCCTTGGATTTTGCTACCTCTAGTGCTCGTTATTATAGTGGTGTGATCACTGATCGCAAGATACATATCATTCCTCCCCTTACTTACACCATCTACTTGTTCCTAATTTGTACTCAAATAGATCTCGAAAGCCAGTAGTGGAGCATTAACTGATTTGGGACATCCTTTTTTCCTTCACTTTGTTATCTGGATTGTTCTTGGTTTCCGTGTCCCTCCGCTTGAATTCTTGACAAGAGATTTGTTTAGTGAAGAGAAGCTCCTATCTGTGAAATGAAAATGGTATGCTAGGTGTAATAGTCTCACTTGCTAATATGAGCACACCTTTCGGGTTTTCTTGACATTGGGTGATTGTTGTCTTTGTCTCAGTACATGAATATTACCAAATCTGAATATGTACACAAACTGTTCGACAGAAGTTTTTTTCTGATGCATAAACATTGGAACTTGATATTGCAGAGATGATGCGTCAAGCAGGTGTGGCCAAGACACCATCTCCAAAGGACCGAATTGTAAATCGACAGAAAGATCGGTCTAGGTTTGCTTTTCTGGGGAAATGAATGTACGTTCTTGATGCCTTGCCAAAAACATGGCAACTCGACTTCTAGTTTGTTTTTTTTTGTTTTTTTGGTTTTTTTCGGTTATATCCCTTTTGAAAAATGAGAGTTCACACTCCCACTTTGCAGGAGGGAAAGTAGAAGGTCATCTCCAAAGGATTTGTCAATGGAAGTGAGCCAGAATTTGCAGTTCACATCATACAAATGGATCTACCCATATTGATGCCAGGTTCCTTGCGAAAACGATCACACTTCCATATTATAGCTCTGCATTTTTCTGAGATTTCTGTGTCCTGATATATAGAGAGTGGTTATCATGGCATTTCTGCATATTTTATCGGCAGTGTGACCACCAATCGATTGCACCGAGTCATCGTGGTCCACCCGGGAAAATATTATTTCCTCATGTAAGCTAAATTTTGTAACATGTATTGTATTGTAACATGTATTACTGTATACGTTGGGATCATGAATTTGTGAAGGGTTTTGTAAAGGAAAAATTTATTAAAACTGTAACTTTTGCGTAATATTGGGAGAGCTAAAATATGGATCTCGGTGAATTTTTTTTGTTTACGTATGATTAGACATTATCATACATATATCGAGGCACATACATGTTACCGTAGCTAGATATTGTGCTAAAAGTCTAGTGCAGTGAATACGATTTTTACGTTTGCGCGTCGGTCCTGTTTATTTGACATGGTCAAATTAGGGAGCATTAGTTTGTTGGAATGAATGATTGCAACAGCTAATGAAGGAACATGGAACTGTTTAGGCACCTGGATCCTGGCTAGAGCCACCCTCTTGATGATCCTCATGTTTCCTAATGGATAAACATGATGGACCCTGTCTACCCAAAGTTTTCCATCAAAATCCCAAAAAGAAAATTCCATTTGTTTCCTTATGAAATGAAATGCAAACCACCCCACTATAGGTACCGAGGACTTAGGTACCGATGGGGTACAGACGGCCAACTAGAGGTCTCGCACAAATGATTCGAACCGTTCAAAAATTTTAAAATATTTATTAGAGTGGCCATGCGAGGAATGAGCTCAATCTGATATCTGGAACTAGTTGATCCGATACACCAATTTTTCATTCAGATGACAGGGCCTTGTAATCTGAATAGAAAATGGGTGCATCGGATCAATTAGTTTCAGATATCTGTTCGAGTTGATTTCTCGCGGGACCACTTGAAAAAAATTTCAACGGTTCGGATCATTCGTGCGGGACCCCTAGGTGGGCCTCCACGGGCCGTCTGTTCCGCACCTAAGTCGTCGGTTCCTTTAGGATTTTCGCAATGCAAAACCCACCAACAAAATTCAATCAAGTTGGGTCGGTGAAGTCAAAAGGAGAGGGCACTGTTTTCCTTTTGTTTTTTGAATATTGGTGAAGGAATGGATTTTTGAAAATGATAGGAAGAGACTAAAGTGAATGGAAAGAGATGGTTGGATAGGTATGTCTTTTTTTTTTCCCACCTTTTTTTTTTTGCAATTAAAAGAGAAGCTTTTCATGGCAGAGGCCCTGATTATGGGAGGCTAATGTGATTAAGAAAAGTGAAAGGACAAAAAGACTATCATGGTGAGATCAAACAGAAATATCCAATCCTAAAAGTCTACCAGCACAAGAATATTCCATGTTTCCTTCTCATGATTTTTAGAAAAACTTGAGCGGGTAGGGTATGCCACGTGGTGCTTGACCACGCATCTCGGCCGTTCAAAAGTATTTTGGACGGTTCAGATTGCAGAGAGAGAAAGAGGTGAATAAATCTTGGCCGTCCAAAAGTGTTATGGGCGGCCGAGATGCGTGGTCGGGCATCACCTGGCCATATCCTACGGGCACCGAAGTTTTTCTCCATGATTTTAGTTATGTAAATGTGCTGGTTGGTTAGGTTCTCTCTCTATTTTTTGTGTGTGTGTGTGTGAGAGAGAGAGAGAGCTTGCACAAGTCAAGATTAGTTAGAACAATACACCTAAGGTCACGTTTGGTCAATCCACGTCCAATAAATAGCATTTTAACGTTCAATTGGAGACGCCGTTCTCAATTTCTTCTATTGATGCTCTTTATCCCCTTATCTTTTGTGTAACCAAACGTGGCCTTGAAATAGCTAGTGTTCTGTGGACAATTATTCCATGGTTTTGGGGCACCGCTACGTGATACCATAATGCCCTTATCTGCCATACATTCCTGTGGACTCTATATATACAATGTGTGGTGAATAAGGGCGTTGAGGCACCATGTGACGGTGAATACACCAAGACCATAGAATAATTATCCGTGTTCCATGTGTTTCACGCTCTCCACCATGCATGCAATGGATAACCAAATTGATTAGCACGTTGAGTCTCTAATGGACATGATTAAGGAATGCAAAACAATATTGTTGTTCAATTATATCATTGTTTCCTTTTTGGGTCCTTCTTTACTTACTGCGTAAGGAAATCTTGTTTCCACTATAAATATGTAGTATCTTACGGGGTCCTTCTAGTGAGGGGCTCGGGCTCACTACAAGGTTGTAGTGAGCCCATTCGGCTGCCATATCGGTAATGAACGCTCGGAAGTGCCATGCATTCGCAATCTTGTGTGCAGAGATGCGAATCACAAATTTAGTCGTTTTGAGTATACGTATGAGAAATGTTCAGTGATTTCTCTAGATTTGTGCAATAAGCGAGACTTTTGAAAATGATATGTCACGGCAACCGCATCGACATCAGCTTCAACAGATTATAGATCAATGTATACTTAGGCCCCATTCCACTTACTCAAAAAACCAAAAGTCAGCTTATTGTGTTTTTCGAGATAGGTCATCCCCTTACAATACATCACATAAAAAATCACAAAAAGCCAACGCGTTTTTCGAGCTCTCACATAAAAAAACCAAGTTAGTGGCACACCCCCTAATAAGTCGCATATTAATTTTACGTCAATTTTTTTGGAGGTTGGGTTCAGCCTCAGGACCCTTTAGTTTCTTTTGTTAGGATTTAAACCTCCAGATCCTGCTTAGAAGATGAAGACTTATTGACAAGCTGATTGCAAAAGAGAAATGACGCTTGCTATGGGTACACTGTTTGGTGCATATCAAATGCACACCGTGTTATGTGGCATCCATTTTCGAGATTCCACACAAATGATCGAAACCGCTCAACTTATTCAAAATGTGTTAATTTTTAAGGATTCCTATATATATATAACAGCTCAGTTGGATATCGGTAAGAGCTTGATCGATTCTTCGCTCAATGTCCTATTGGAAAATTGAGCATAAAACTGATCAAGCCTCTACCAATGTCTGACTGAGCTGATTTTTTTTTACAGGAAACCTTAACAAAACATTTTAAACAAATTGATCGAGCAGCTTCAATCATTTGTGTGGAATCCTGACGCGAGCTCCACACAACGTGGTGTGCATCAAATGCTATAATGACTAATGAGTGGATGACAAGGATTGGCTTCATTTGATAGCATTGATCAATGCTGAATGAGAGATTTCTGTTGGTCATATATATGTTGTGGAGTGCAACACATTTATCCACAATTAGCAAATAAGGTGATTCAACCACTTACTATTATGGTCCATGAGGAATGATTGCCATTTTTGAATAATATATGAGCTGCCCACTACTCTGGTTCATATGTGCTACTTTTCCTTTCCTAATTTTATTATGGGTCTGGCTAACGCGTGCCTAATGGGCACGCAATAAACACACAAACAAACAAATAAAACACACGCTTCAATACATCTTTTACGTTTTTCAATACACTTTCACATATTTCTATACACATTTCTCACGTTTCAATACACTTTTTGATCAACCTTAACGTGTGTGTGGCTAATAGGTACATGCACATTAGCATTTTCCTTTTACAATTATTTTGTGACTTTTCAAGAATTAGTGAAACTCTATGTAATCAAGTTTTCTTCCTTTCTCTTTTTGGATTTTTCCTATAATTGCTAGTATTTTATTTACCACCACAAGAGACTTGCAAGGTCCACAATATTTGTTGAGGTGAATTTAGAGTAATTAAAATTTAGTTTTGTGGATAATCATCAATGGTGACATGGCCGAACATATTTGCACATGTGACGACTGTTTGTGTATGAGAGAGAGAGAGAGAGAGAGAGAGAGAGAGAGAGAGAGAGAGATAGGGACTCAGGTGCTATGCACAACCAAACAATGGTTATAGGCCACACTTTTAGTGTTGTCATTTTAACTTTCGGTTATTTGTCTCTAAGGTATAGAAGGAAAAAAGGATTATTGCTTCTCTCACAAGTTGGCACTAACAATGGCTACGTAAAAAGCACAGCACATACTTATCCATTCAATTATGCCAACGTAGATTTTTTCATCTCGTGAATTCGCTAATTCCAATATGCATAGTCTGCCTTTTGACATCAAAAAAATTTTATTTTTTGAGTGAGCGTACACTGACCCGGATAACCCCTTGTGTTAAACCAAAATCAAGGTTTGCTTCGCGCTTAAGAATGAATTCAAAGCATGCTTGATTACTAATTGTTTAATTAATGATTAGCAACAATTTGGATTAATTTAGCAGTATGAGCTAGCTAGGACTGTGACAAAAACAAGATTTGAATTTCTTTTTTTTTTCTTTTTTCTTCTTTTGGTAAGCTAGTAGACGTGTGTTTAGCAAAAAAAAAAAAAAAAATGCATTAAAGGAATATTAATTAATTAAATCCAATTATAGCAGACCACTATCTTGTCTTAGAAACAAGACAAGAAAGGAAAAAGGTAAAAATGTTTATGCTATAACAAGTGTTGTAGTATAATTGGGCAAATTTTAAATTTCGCTTTTGGCAAAGAAGTGGAATTAGATTTTGAGGACCTACAAAAATGAAATTCACTAAAAGGGTCTTTAAATCACCCTTTACTTCATTGCCAAGAATATGTCTCAAGTCTTTTTTGATTGTGATTGCAACCCTACAAATTCGAAGACTCTTGTAGTAGATTAAGAATTTGTAACATAATACTCCTATGATATTATGATTTTAATACCAGATCATACGAGTTTGTACATTTCAAAAGTGAAAATTCATATCCTTGACATTAGTTGTCATTTGTGGGTGACGTCATTTGGTATTTCCACACCATTATCCAACAATCTTATATACCAGCCACACAATTATGCGAGGTCTATCCTTACGTGGAGTGATCCACATAATTTGTGTGGCTCGTAGAAAGAGTTTATCGTACGGCACAGTCAGATGGAGTCTACCCAAAATGCAAGGTGCGATATAATTGTGTGATTCTTAAGGGCGCAAGAGAGTTGGGCAGGCACCACACAAATTTTTTTCTGTATCCTCTGATTGTGCCAAACTTCATTTCAAGCATGTGTTCAACACGAGGCAGGGAGGAGTGATTGCATGAAACCAGTATCGCAATCATCTCGGTACTCCCTATCATCAATCCTGTACATTCCTTATATGATCATCATTTGAATCAAACTTATGGAGTCTAGAAAAAGTTTACAACATGCCAAACTTTAAAAACATGAAATCATAAAATGCTATTTTTTTGTGGAGTTTTTTGCTCCAAATTTGAACTTTAAATTAAAAGCATATCCACTGATCCTTTAAATCTCCGAAAAATAGAACTTCCCTAACCCTATTTCAGTTGCGTTCTTCAAAAATGAAGAAACAGTTTTTATTTTCTAAATTTCGAGACTCTACAAAGAATATTTATTTACTTTCACATGTCAACAAATGTACAACTTTAATTTTGCTATTATAGTTATGTTTTTATGGAACTGGTGCCCTAAATGGTTTTCACAATGCTTTAGAATGAGACCAATGTCCAATACATTTAGATATTATTTCGAAATCCGGAAATTTAAATTGTGAAAGGAAAATTTGAGAAAAGTAAGTGAAGTTTTCAAGAAGCAGAGATAATAATGAAGAATTGTTGCCGACAAAAAAAAATTTGAAGAATTGTTGTTGATTTATGTTTGAATAATGATGGACTCTAAATACTTTTTAAAGCTTATAACATATAATTTTGAGGCTTCGAATCGATGAATTAACTCGAAAATGTGAGACAAAATAACAAAATAGGTTTCTAAAAATATCAAGTGTGATTTTTTTCACCTTCACTCTCACTCTGATTGGTGAAAAAGATTTTGGGTCAATCACAAACTAATCCGTTATTATCAAAAAAACGTATTGATTTCGTGGACCCCATATTTTTTTCATCAATCAAAATAAGGGTACAAAATCGCACTAAAAATATCAAGGGTACGGGACAGAATAAATGGATGTTGAAAAGTGGGGGAACCCTACACCAATGACCCTCGATTCTCATAATCACTAACGAATGGATGCCCTAACTCCACGATCGGACCTTGGCTTCCTCTGCATGTGACCCATTTTTGGGCATTCAATTCCGAAAACACCCTCCATAGTTAGATGCAAAGAAATACTATCATAATTTCATAATCAATCTCTCATACCAATCTTGCAAACATTTAAGGCCATTGTTAGCGCTAAATCAATTACACATACGATAAAAAAGTATGTAAATAGTAAAGAACACGACAACAAGATTTAAGGTGGTTCCCCAAAATCCGGGTATGTCCACGGGAGCGAGAGTGAGTCTGTTATTTGATAAAGTCGGCTAGAATTTTTACAATAGCGGGTATTTATAACGTCTACTCCTAGTCTAACCCTAATTACACCGTATCATACTCCGCTCCGCATCTGGCATTCATTAGAACTTCTCGGTATATGAGTCACAAGTCCCAACAGCCACAGTATAACAATAGCACAAGTCTTTGAGAGAGGATCTGAACCCTTGAATGATTATGAACTATAGTATTACCAAACTTTTCTTTTTTTGTTTTTTTTTTGTACTTAAAGAAAACCACGAATAAGAAAAAATGTTTTTCTATTGATCGTTTATTTTCGTTGGTGGTCTTGGTGGAAGCAGTCACCTTTAGAAGCGTGTCAATTTCGCCGAGCCTCTCTCTGAGTCAATCACTTACGTTTCTATCTCAGCTCTCATACTTTGTCTCACATCAATCAGCACGTAACTAACAATGTAAATCAACACATGTGACCTCCAAAGGTTACATAGTAATCACGATTACTATTGTGAATTTTCGATGTGGGACGGGGTGTAGCACTAGGCACTAGCGAACTGCTAAACAAACTTATTCACTTGTGTGCTTTTAAGTGGTACTCAACAATGAACATAAGAAGCAGAGGGGGTACAACAGTAACTTCACAACATCAGTGGGTTGGACAAATTTTCATGTGCTATTTGGTGCCCACCGACCCAACTTGCACTGCACGGTCTGCACCGCAATCCTATACTCAGTATTTGTGATCTCCTTCTCTGTGCTTCAAAGTTGGGCTTTCGGAGCTGCAGAGGGCAAAAGGGCAAAGCCCTTTTTAATGGAGTACTATCACAGTATTACTACCTTTTCTTTTCGATCATCGAGGGTGTCCGAGTCAGCTTATGCGCAACTCGACTAATTATCTTTCTGGAGCATTCAAAGACAAGTCATTCACGACCGGATTAGGGAACTTTCTCATAGTCAGACCCCAAGAATAGAATCGTGATCGGTAGTGTGGGCTAGCAGATCCGCTGTCCCAACCTCCTTGTCCTAATTCCCTGTCTCATCCATCCGAGCAATCAACGGCTCGGATTTCATCTCATCCCAAACAAATCTGAGCCATCCATATTCATCTGCGAATATGTGCCGTCAATGCTCAAATGGATGGAACAGGGAGTTAGAATAGGATTTTCGGGATCCGCTCTTGTAGTGTGAACTGTGAAGAGCAAATTCACTAAGAGCAACCCCAACAAGGCTCTCTAAAGAGGTATTTTAGCCATAATAGGGAGGGAATGGTTAAATCAATCCCTCAACAGCCTCAATAAAAAGTTCCCTATTCTACATGGATGAACAGTGCCTCCCTAAATCCCTCCTCATTTAGGGAGCAACTGTTCACTACCTTTTTTTTCCTCTATGTCTCTCTCTTTTTAATAATAGAGATGATTGTTGGAGTTTTAAAAGCGATGTAAGTAGGTAAAGTGAAAATTATATATTGTTCACTACTATTTTTAACTCAAAATTTACTGAGAATGTTGGCGATGCTCTAACCAATCTGAGTAACCTCGGTACGAGCACTGCACGTGAAGATGAAGGGGTGTAGAATTAATGGACACTATTAGATACTACATAGCTGATGAATAGTATGGTCCCACACTTGTGTACGGCACTGTACAAATCCTTAGCTGTTAGATATCCTGTCATCACATGTACTGTTCCCATCTATATCTGTAAAGAGATTGTCTTTTTTCCGGATGAGCCGGAAAGAGATAGTTTACGGACGGCCCCATTGTGGGGCCCCACGGACACCTCATCGCAATAATCTGAACCGGTCATTTTGTAGAGCTCGCAGAATAATGTGTTTACGCAAAAAATCAGCTTGACCCGACATCTATAGATATGTCAAAAATTGATTTTTGTTGCAAAAAATACAACGGTCTGGATCATTTCAGATCTTTCTATCGATGCCGGATCAAGCTGATTTTTTTGGTATACACACTACTCTGCGGGCTCTACAAAATGACCGGTTCAAATTATTGCGATGAGGTGTCCGTGGGGCCCCACAATGGGCCATCCGTAAACTACTTGTTTTCGGCTCATCCGGAAAGAAGTTAATCTCATCTAAAAGTGAAACTTTTCTAGTATTGGTTTTTGCTCGGACGGTTACGGCATCCTTTTATATGACACACACAAAAAAAAATACCAAATTTAACCTTAAAAATACCTTTTATAATTTAGCAAATTACTTTTTAAAAAATTCACAAAATCAGACTTTCTATACAAACTTTAGCAAGTCACTTTATCGAAAACTTACAGAATCAGGCTCTCTATTCAAACTTTTACTCTTCCTCCGTCCTCTTTTAGTGAGTGAACAATAGGTCACCAAATTTGTTAAGTTACTGTAGCAAAGTTAAGAAACCTTCAAAATGGTGAGTTTGTTTGGTGAGGCTGATTTTTTTTAGGTTTTGAAGGAGTTTGCTCTCTAGTCTGATATTGATGCTCTTATATGAGTTTTGTTCTCCATTAATCTTCGTTAACAAGCTTTAAAAAAAAATACTCCCTCCGTCCCAAAATGTTTGGCCAAAAATACTATTCACATTTCTCAAAAAATCATCTTAATTTTGTAATTTATACTACTTTTTATGATTTGAAAATTTTTGTTTAATAAAACTAAACAAAATCTATTAAACAAGACCCATATTGCATGTATAATTTATTATACCTTAGAAAATATAGATGATTTTTCGAGAGGTGTGAATAGTGGATGTGTGCCAAATATTTTGAGACGGAGGAAGTAAATAATAATTCTTCGTTAACAAGCGAACCCGGGGCCTGCTACACAACAATATAATTCCATCTGCACTTGGATTTCCTGTAATGCAGTGGTGCACTATGCTATGAATCTCCTCGGTCCTAATTAACACCTCGGGAAACCCATGAAAATGCGTATATATATTTATATTGGTACGAATCATCTTGAAGCAAGGGTTAATATTAAGTTTTGTTCAATTTTATTGATAATTTTGTTTGGCAGAGCACAAAGAAGTAAATTTATTTTGTGCTCGATATGTAACATTACGCGAAGAGGAACAAAAAGGATACATAACTCTCTCATGCATCAAGGCTAGGGTTGATTGCATACTGAAATTTGGAGGGATAAATTAGTTGGAATATTCTATAAGAGGGATAAAGTTTGTTGCATGGTAGGGTTTATAATGCCTCCTATATTGCATTCAAACACCAAAATACTTCAAAATATATTACGGTCTAGGCCAGTACTCGGACACTAGGTGGTCCTAAAATTGTCTATTGCTTGCGAGACCAAAAATGGCCGTAGCCAGTATTCCCACACTACTATGGACTCGCAAGTGTGACTCCAACCGTTGTAGATATCCCCTCTTTTCTTAAACCACCAAGCCACTAGATCTTTTTTTATTCCGATACGGACAAGGTCGATCAAGGCCAAGCTCAACTTTTGCCTATACCGCCTCTAAGCCTTAGAGGGCCCCTCAGGGTCCTGCCATCCGGCCGTCACCATATTTAATGAGCATTTTGGGGACCACGTACAATGGTCCTCATGCTCTAACTTCCACAAACTGGCCACATGTCGGCGCCCAAGTTCGACTCGCGTCAACATCGACTCAAAACGAGATTTGTCAAACTAATGAATCATATTTAGTGAAACGTGCCCTTCTTGTTGTCATTGTGTCTCATTGCTCCATTTCCTAATTATGCTAACACAAATTTGATTAGGTATTCACATTAAACATCACCCTTTTGCATTTTTGGGCTGATTTTAATGTTTCTTAAATAAAACGGATTGATATTTCTGGAGATTTATTATGTATCAATATCACATAAAATAATGGGGATTAATTAACTTACAATTTATCCCCTAGATGATGAAAATGATTATGTTCACCCTTATATCAAGTATCAGGGGCTAGTTTGCTCACACCTGAGCTCAATCTCACCGCTTACTTGTCGAGAGCTCAATTAAAATCGTATAGACTAGCTCAAAAAGAGTTAATAACACCTGAGAAATTTCGAATCTGAAACCTTAAGAACAAGCAAACCCCTAAATCGAACCAGTGAAAACACATCTGCAATTCAAAGACAGGGTTTCTTAATTTCTTGTTCTCCTCATTTTTTTAACCCTCCATGCAAAAAGGGTATACTTTGGAATTAACATTTGAAAAGGTTTAGACTAGATTCCTCATTCCTGGATCAACTTATGCCCCACATTACATGATCAAAATAATTTATTACCGACCAGACCCTAGGGGGCATGTCACATGCATTGTTCATCATTGTGCTTTTCAAGATACTCCCTCCGTCCCAAAATGATAGTCTATTTTGGGACTGCGTGCCATTTTCAATGGCTTATATCTTTTAATGTGAACCTAAAAAAATACGCATTATGGATCTTGTTTGATAGATCTCATTGAGAACTTTTATACGGTGCAAAAAAAATTCAAAAATTATTTCGATAAATACGTTATTTTTTAGTTTGAAAATTGCACGTAGTTTCGTAGTGGACTATCAATTTGGGACGGAGGGAGTACATAAATATTCGTTTCAGTTGGCCAAGATTCCTGCATTTCACTATAAAGTCTATATTTTTAATCTCCACACGTACGTGTGAGTATTATTCTCCTTAAATTTGGTGGGATTACTTCTCCCCTTAACCGAACCATTAGTTTAGTTCAGGCTTATCGTGATTGTGGACTTAACATGTACAAGTTAATGTAATTATGATACTTATATTCTTCTACCGCCCGGGATAAATATATATACATCTATTAAAAGTTCAAAGCATACTCCATTCGGTCATGAATACTCCATTGGAGTATATCAATTGACATGGAGTAACTTGTTAACATAGATATCAATATCATTGTCCAAAAATCAATCTTGTAGTCCAGTTAAAGTTATATTTCTGAAAAGCATTAACAAATGTCCAATGCACTCGTGAGATTTACACATATCAAACAGTTCCAAACACATCTGCATCCAAACCGTGACCCATCATTTTCCTTCTTTTTATTTACTCCCTCCGTCCCAAATTGATAGTCCACTACAAAATTACGTGCAATTTTTAAACTAAAAAATATACATTTATCGAAATAATTTTTGAATTTTTTTTGCACCGTATTAAAGTTGTCAATGAGACCTATCAAACAAGATCTATAATGGATATTTTTTGAGGTTCTCATTAAAAGATATAAGCCGTTGAAAATGACACGCAGTCCCAAAATGGACTATCATTGTGAGACGGAGGGAGTATCTTTCTCTCGCATGTGCTCTTGAGAGAGAAAGAAGGCAGGAGGGTCGAGATCGAGAGAGAGAGAGAGAGAGAAGGACCTTGTCCAATAACCATAATAACTACCAACCATGAACATATTTTAAATGAGACAATGGGGGACAAAGAGAGGTTAAAAAAAAAAAAGGACAAGCAAAACAAACTTGTGGAGTCTGAATAAGCAGAGCTAAAAAAAAAAAAGGAACGAAAAAAGTGAAAAAATTAAGGGTGATTTGGCAAAAAAAAAATAAACTTGTTTTTTGGTTTATGTAGCAATAAACCAAAAAATTCCTTTGGTTCAAATTGTGATTTATTCCACTGTTTAAAGAGAGCTCATGTGGTTTATTTGCCAAACCACTGTGGTTTATCCCCCAAAAAATAACTCCTGTTTTTTTGCCAAATCACTGCGATTTATTCCCCCAAATAAACCAAAAAATAAGTTTAATTTTTTTTGCCAAATCACCCCTAAGTAGCCACCCAAAAAGGCTCCCAATTGCAAAAACCCTCATTCCCATGCCCACCACCTTCTTTGCACCTTTTTTTTTTTTTTTGGTAAATAACCTTCTTTGCACCTGCTTGGCCTTTGATGAATCTTTTCCATTCCCATTTCAACCCCACCATCCAAATTATTTCCCTCCATGTCCCCTCCTTCTTCTACTTCATTTTCTTCACCATTTGCCTCATTTTCTGTTTCCACTTCACTCAGTTCACTAGGGTCAAAAGAGTCTTTCCACAAGGTTAGCCTAAGCCGCCCATGGCTTCTTTCAGCTTGAAAATAATTGCCTGCTGGCGTGGACTCGACGGCCCTGATCACCAACCTCCCGCCTTCGCGATGGGACGTGACTTGCATCGAACCCGACCCGCTTATTGTAGTCAACGGAGGTGGAAAATTCGATTCCCGCGAATTTTTCAATCTCCGGGATTCCAATAAGCGGGACTTCACCGGGTTTTCTCTCCCCTCGAAAGAAACATTTGAGGAGGAGAGAGAAAAATTGGTAGTCTCGCTCATGTCCGTGCCCGTTTCACTGCCTAGATTCTCGGTACACAATTCGAGGCTTTTGCAGCTGAGGGAGGAGGGAGAGAATTTTTCGGACGCGGTATGGACGTAAGAGATGTCTTTGTCCAATGCCAAATTGAGGGATTCAGAGAAAGATAGTTTTGGTGTGGAGAGTTTGAGCCTTAGAGTCCTTGTTTCCAAGAGCTGTGGCTCAAAGCAAGACTGATGATGACCTTGGAAAACAACTGTAGACATATTGATGAGAGAGAGAAGATTTAAGATTCAAGAAAGTTTTGGAAATCCCCTGGCAATGTTGTGAAACAGAGGAAAACAGAGGAGTTGGTTTATGGACTTTTAATGAATTAGGTTGTGGTTAGAGAGAGAGAGAGAGGAGAGAGAGAAAGGGGTTAGAAGAGATTGAAGCATGGGGGTCAGAGAGGGATGAGGGTGTGACTTTTATAGAGAAGAAAAGTGCTATGGAGAGAGAGAGAGAGAGAGAGAGAGAGAGAGAGTGAGCTTTTTACACCACTTGAATTATAAAATTGCTAATCTACCACACTTGCAAAAGAGAATAAAAGAAGAGGGTGTGATGTAAAAATTAGATTTATGTTATAACGGACAATTCTTTCATGTTGAGTACTTTTGAATTAATGGAATTTCTTTTTTAAGTACATAAAATGGATACGCAGATAGACTGCTTCACATATTCGTCTTGATACCACATAACTGTTTACTGAACAAATATTAAGACGGAAGCTACAATCTCACCACGTCTGCCAGCGCTAAAGAGTAAACTTAGTCATACTATATAGTTATGAAGATTTGAAAGCAATTACTGAACGAGAAACTTCTATTACTCACTAAGTGACTCAGAGCTGTAACTTTACTTAAGCAGTCGTGAGCAGACACTTAGATATTTTAGTGTGTAGGGTCTGAAGTTTAAGTCGACGAAATGACGTTGAACTGCTGTAATAATATAACTTTATTAATATACTACTAACATTTTATCGTCTGGCGAGTTTGTTCACAATATCCTATGTGTGGAGGAAACGAGAGTGATAGGGTCTACTAAATGTAGTAGAAAAGGGGACAGAAGTAGTTTCAATACTCATCCAAAATTCCAAGCTTTGTTATTCCTTTCTCCTTTTAATTCCAAATGAAAGCCAACAAAACGGCCGGAAAACCAATGGATTCTCTCGAATATTTCTTGACAGTGATTGGTATTCTCTCCTCATTTATTGACTTTTTTTGAAAAAAAAAAAAACATACTCCCTCCGTCCCCAAATTTTTGTCCTAGTTCTATCCTAACCGGAAAAAAAAATACTTATAACTTTAAATCGGTTATGAATTTTATATTCAATATGGATCTTGTTTGATAGATCCCAATTAGTTCTATAAGACAACGTTTTCAAAATCATGTAAAACAATGTAAATTACGAGATATAATCAATTGAAAAATGACACAAACTCCCAAAAAAGACCAAAATTTGGAGATGGAGGGAGTACAAAATTTATGTATGTAATGATTCATATGTCTTGAGAGTCAAACCTTGTGATGATGGCATTTGAAGGGAATATAGATAAGGCACATCACAGCCCACACAATTTGAATTTTTTAGGAAGTGAGGTTAAGTGCATTCTATTCATGCAACCCACATTTGTGAATTGACCAAACTAACCATCTCCTTTTTATAGGAATTTTTTTTTTTTGCTATTCGATATACATCAGTGGTGAATTAGCGGGAGTTAGTGAGTTAGTCCATAGAGGGTCTAAAAGCTATCTATAGCACTAAACCACAAACGCCTCTGCCGAGGCTGGAACCCTGATCTTGTTTGTGGGAGAACCAGAAGATAACGGCTAAGCTACAACCATTGTTTAGATAATGGAAGTTGATGGATGCAATTAGTGGAAGATCTATAGCATCAGACTGGCAGCAGAAGGGGTTTTTTTTTTTTTTTTTGACGAGAGTTTAAATTTTTTCTATTTGCAACGAGGATTTACTAAACCCTCGGATACGTGTATGTAGGGGCAGACATTGTACGTAGCATAACGTATTAATTGAATATTAGTTCATCTCTGAGGTTCGAACCCGTGACTCTCATTTGGCAAAGAAACATAAACATGTTTTTTGGTTTTTGGGGGGCCAATAAACTATGTTCCTTTGGCAAAAAAATAGGTGGTGGTTTTTTGGTGACACGTGTAATTATGTGTGCCGTTGGTCTCTTTATAAAGAGTGGAATAAACCACTATTTGAAACCAGAAGAGTTTATGATTTATTGCTACATAAACTAAAAAACCAAAAAATATGTTTATGTTTCTTTGCCAAATCAGACCTCGAGAGTCATGGGTTCTGGACAGGAGATACTCCACAATCCAAATAAATAACTAGAAATAAAATTTATGAATTTCGGCTTTGATAAGTATGATGGACCATTGCAATCAAGTGACTTTCTTTACCTGCTAATGACTGGCTAAATGAAAAGAATTAATTAAGAACTAAACCTGCCTTTCCTCTGTTTCCCTCTTCCTAATTAATAAAAATTACTCCACTTAATAAATTAATATAAAACAAATTTAATTAACCTTCTTTATATAAAACAAATTTAATTAACCTTCTTTTAGAGTGGTCTTGTTTGGCTGTAATAAACATGATTATTTTAACTCTGTTGTTGGCGTGGGTTTCCATTTACCCAAAATTTATGGGGTGTTTTTTTTATTTTTCATTCGTTATTCCTAATCTATTACATGGGGAGGGGGGAGGGGGACTCGATTCCGGAATGCAGTGTGGGGCGTCCAAAAGCTCTATCACATGAGCTAGCCACCACTTGCGATGTGTTTAGGAACCTCATTTTGTAACTTTTTGCAATTTGCTTTTTATATTTTTGGCTTACGGCCAAAATGTATTATGAATCTCTGGAGTGTTTTATACTATATGTGCAAAATGTATTTTGCAATATAGTACTCCCTCTGTCTCATTTATAGTGTTTAACTTTTCATTTTGGGCTGTCCCTTAATTAGTATGCGTTTTGAAAAGTTAGTAGGTACATTTTTTATTTTGCCCTTAAAAGTAGATTCTTTTTAAAAAAGTTAGTGGATATTAGTATTATATGATAATGGTAAGTAGTGAAAAGTTGATGTGAAATAAAATAAGTTGGAATTATGAGGCAACACACTTAAAAAGGGACGGAGGGAGTAGTGTTTAGTAGATATATGCAAAATGAATTCTGTTGGTCTTTTATGTTAATCAAAATAAAAAAAAAATCAAAAAATGAGAAATTAAAAGCTCCCTCACCCTCATTTTAACTTTCAGCCCCTATTCTTAAAAATTGATAACTCATTTTGTGAGAATTCACTATGGGAGAGGGTTGCCAAACGCTCAGAAATAAGAAAATGAAGAACCCAGAAGCCGACAAAGAGGTATCCAAACAGCCCCTTAATCCCAAAATCTCAGGGATTGTACGGAAAAGGCTTGCCGAGATTGCAAAAGAGAACACTTTCGGAGACCACTTTAAAAAGGAAGAAAATGAAATCACTCTCCACTCAGCCACCCACACCTTTTGGGTTTGTCGGCTAGGTGTTCAACCTATGAGCATCTTCGTCACTGAAAAATCTAAGCGATAATGGAGATTAAACTATGTTGGTTTGTGAAGTCTCGTTCGACTTTCTTCGTGCGTTGCTGAGAGTTCGGAGTTAGATAAGAGTATATGATAATTGATGATGTAAACCCTAGAGTGTAAATATTTATTATATGCAACAGCCGGTGTACCTTGTACTTTTTCTTTATTCGATATGTAATAGAAATTAGTGTGATCCATAGATGTACCTAATATTCTATTGGGGAAACACGTAAAATCTGTGCATCTTTGCGTTCTTGTTTTCTGTCCTTGGTTATCTTTGCGCGTTGTGTGTTTGTTGGTTTGACCGAATTTCTATCAAACTCATCTACGAAATATCCAACAAAAAAAAAAAAAAAAAGTAATGGATCTATGTCGCATTTGTGGATTGTAGTTTCTCCCTTACAATGACCAGGGTTAACCTTGCGGACGAACCCTTTAGAGCAATTTCCCTTTCTAACAACTGCTATTAGAGTCGATGGCTGAAAGTTTAAGAACGGACTCTTGTGGAGCATAGGCGCTATTTTGCTAGTACAAAGACACAAGTGGTTTAGTGAAAAAAATCTACACCCTCCCTTAGATGGAGCAACTTGAAATCTCTTAGTGTATGCAGCACGAACGACCTGCATCAAGTTGGCTCTCGATGGATACGGTGGTTCTCGATATAGGGTGGTGCGGGCGGTGCCTGTGTCATGATGTTGGATGTGATGGAGGATTTCGGCAATCTACGTGATCTCCAAACAATAATGAGCTTGGATGCTATGGATGTATAGGTTACTAAAAAAAAGGTTGCTATTTAGAACACTTTCATGGCCACAGGAGGAGTTGTACACGTAACCATGTTCGGTTTAGGTTTTAGGAACCCAGGACTCAAACTTTTCTGGTGGGCCCCCTATATGCCACCCTGGATTTTATCTCTCCTCTCCATTTTTGAAAATGTTACTCTAGTTCACGTCTTGTGCAAGATGGTTCCGTGGGGTCAACTTCAAAGACTCAAACAAATGATCTAAGCCGTACATTAGTTCTAAAATTATTCTTCGAATTATCCAGAAAAAAACCAGGTCAATCGTATAATTTTAAGTACTTGATCCAATTCTCATATGACGTGTTTGCGATAGTTGTAAATACGAATTTTCGATTCTAGTTCAGATCATGCTGCAGATTCTGAATTTCAGATTAGTAGAAGAAAATAAATATGTTTACCATAATTGTGAAATTATAATTAAGCAGCAGTAAACAATCCAATCTAATTCTAAAAAGTTGGAATCTCAAAATCTGCAAAAATAATTTCTCGTCATCCACGCACTAATTAATAATATATATATATATATATATATATATATATTATATTTTTTGGAAAATGATTTTCACACTCCCTTTTTAGCCATTGACACTCCTTTTTTGTCTTTTACTCATGTGAAATTACTACATTGCCCTTCACATGAAAAAAGTGACTTAAGATGTAAGGGTAATGTAGTAATTTCACATGAGTAAAAGACGAAAAAAGAGTATCAATGGATAAAAGGGGAGTGTGAAAATCATTCCCCTATTTTTTTGTATGTATGTATTATTGTTTTTATGTACATTCATTGACAGCTGATGAGGTTTCCCAGTATTCCACATGGAGGAGGGAATTAAAAAAAAGAGAAGTTGGGGCGTGAGTGAGCACAACAATAGATTCGTGTTCTAGACAGTAGCTTTCACATGATGCAAACAAGTGAGATTAATTTTATTTAATCTTATTATCTGTCATTTTTTCTAGCTGTATTATGATTCTGATTAAGACATGGATTGCATAGGTTGAATATTCCCTTAACTTGATTAAGACATGGATTGCATAGGTTGAATATTCCCTTAACTTAATTTTTCAAGATGTTGTGAAAGCAATGACATCATATTTAAGTTAATTATGCTAATTATATCTAATGTCTTGAGCAATAGTGATACTCTGAATTCTGAATCAAGGAAAACAGGATAATGAGCACAAAAATTGAATATGGTCTCTACGCACTTAGTTTCGTGGCATAAAATTCCTCGAGTTACTTGGTTTTGGAGGTACATGGAGGCCCATATTCCAGTGATAAAACTTTTTGAGAGTAGTCACTGTCTGCATAAAGTGACAAATTAAGGTTAGATCTGTCTCCAATCCTTCTTATGGAGATTACAAGAGTATTGTTATTGTGTTATTGTTGTGTAATTCAGATTAATTTCAGGAACCACATATGTATGCATACAAACACACGTATGATTACTTGAGTCATATAATGACCTAACCTGTGTTTCTGACATGAAGTTTGAACCTCTGTCAAGTACGTGAGAGTACATGGTGCCTACCACTAGACTGCCACTCCACCTCCGGTTTCGTCATGAAGTTTGAGGTTTCCAGCAAATGTCAGTAGGGATAGGACAAAATTATAGTGCCATTAAGAAAATTCCAGTTTAGAGTTAGGATACAACCAAGGGACAGGTAAGTGAATGATCACGTGGACAACAACTAATTAAGTGGTGAAAAGTAGACAACAAAAGTGGTGAAAATGAAATTGGAGTCACTTAAAACATACTCCCTCCGTCCTATTTTTATAGTCCCACTTGGGGATTCCAACTTTTTAAGGGGACACAATGATTACACCAAAAAGTGCTCAATTTTCCACTTATGCCCTCTAAAAAAGGTGATTTGATTGATGGAAGTAGTGGTATTTTAATTTAAACAAAAAGGGTAATAATGTAACTTTATTAACTTTCTATTGCTTATTTTGGAAAGTGGACTAACATTTTGGGACATCCCAAAAAAGAATACTGGACTATGAAAATGGACGGAGGGAGTAGTTCAATGGATTAGACTAATATAAATAGGCATTGACAGAAAGATCGATGTTTGTGCAGAATTAGCCAAAACCAGTTAATTTTAAGTCATGCATGATCGTGACAAGCATTGCCACTTGAGGAGGCAAGCACTAAATGTGCAAATACTTAAAAAGAGTTTGCTTAATGCTTGGGTTCAAGTCTTCGTAATTAAGCATTCAGTACTTGAAATAGGTGTGGTGAGATCCTCTGCAGATGACTATGTGATATCGATGACAATTTTTAATGTACATGTGGCGTAGCTAAGTACGTCGGAGTATATTCTTTTATGTAGAAAAATGGAGGAGGTCTAGAAATGGTAAGGGGACATAAGAAAGAGTAATTCTACTTGCACCCCTTTCAAACACACAAGCTGATAGAGGGAGTTTTATAACATATTTTGATAGTAAAAAAAAAGCCATTCATTACGTAGGTCTCGATATGCATATGAATATGGTAAAAATTATGACAAGCAGACATTAATAGCAATCTTAAAATTTACTTTTTCCGCGATTTGAACGAGAAACTTTTTGATCCCATTAACATGATTTTTTACGTGAATCATTTATGCGTCTCGAGCTACAAAAATTAACGGCACAAATTCTCAAAATAGGATGTGAAAGCCCGCGCTATTGGGGAATGTATTCGAAAGGTGTTCTAAAATCATATCAAACGGTATCTGTCTATCTGATCAACCTGATTTTTGGTGCATCTTGTCGATATTTTCTACTAGCTCTAAAGCATTAATAATTTGGATCATCAAAGCAGACCCGAAAAAGACCCACAACAGGGCCAACGGAACGATACAGTCCATTTTCATAAATTAGAGAGGAGCTGGATCCTTTCAGAATGATGTGACACCCAGAATGCCCTATAGAAAAGAACATGCATGACATTACTTTGCAATTTGCATCATAGTTTCTCATAGTACTAGCTAGTAGTAGCTTTCTTTTTTTTTTCTCATAGTACTACTTAAATATTTTTTATGCTTTCTAGTTTCTAGGATACATTCATTGCCAGCAGAGGAATTTTGGTGCTGATTTCCATGTATAGAAATGGAATGTACTATTCCCTCCGTTCCATAATGTTTGTCCGGTACGGAGTTCAAGGACTAAAAAAAATAGACTTTGTTCTACGAAAAAAATAATTTTTTTTGCACAAATTAATAGATGAATGTTTGTTCTATTATTTTTTGTCAAAAAAATTAATTTTTTTTGACAAAGAATTCATTTTTTTTGAATCCTTGGACTCCGTGCCGGACAAACATTATGGAACGGAGGGAGTATTTTACAGTATCAGAGGAGGAAAGAAATGGAAACAAAAGCAACTGGCATGCATGAGCATCACATTGTATTCTCGTACTATACTCATGATGCCAAACAATGAAAGATTAATTTTATATAATCATATTGTTTGAATCATTGTACTTGTTCCATTTACTATGATTAATAAATTCCTTTGCCGACCGGAAAAAAATTATATAGTCCTACTAATTGTCATATGTTCTTGTCCTAATTATTACTCCCTCCGTTTCATAAAGTTTGTCTGGCACGGAGTCTAAGGACTAAAAAAAAAAAAATTCTTTGTCAAAAAAAATTAAATAATAGAACAAACATTGATATATTAATTTGTGCAAAAAAAATTATTTTTTTCCTAGAACAAAGTCTGTTTTTTTAGTTCTTGGACTCCATGCCGGATTATTTACTTTATTATAGGTCGTACCACATATCACTATTATCAAATTTTCCAAGATGTTGGTGGAGGCAATGATAACATACGTTGTTTAGCATACGAAATTAATTTAGTATATTATAATTGAGCACCACATGCGGTGACGGATTATAGATTAAAACAGAGTCTAGTACTAAGTGTATTGACTCTTCATAAATTTGTGACTGTGAAAGATGTTAGGGCTGTTGGAATTTGGCTCAATTTTGGAAAAGTCAAAGTTGGTGGCCAAAGATGATCTCCTGCCCTTGGAAAGCTTTGGATTACAAACGTGTAATTCATTTTAATGTAGTATTAGATATGAAAATGACATAGTATCTAATTAGGATTTGGATCATTTATTGTATTTGGAGGTTTGTATCCAGTTGATGCTTGCATGCATCTATAAAGAGCACGAGTAGGGCTGCAAACGAGCCGAGCCGAGCTTTGAGGTGTTCGAGCTCGGCTCGTTTGCTTAACGAGCCCAAAACTCGAGCTCGAGCTCGGCTCGGTAGTAAACGAGCCGAGCCCTTATTGAGCCGAGCCAGACTAATTTACTTAACGAGCCTCTTTAAACGAGCCGAGCCTATTAAACGAGCCGAGCTTTTGCGAGCCGAGCCGAGCTTTCGCGAGCTGAGCTCGGCTCGTTTAGTAAACGAGCCCAAAATTCGAGCTCGGCTCGATTAGTAAACGAACCGAGCCGAGCCTTAACGAGCTGAGCCGCGAGTTGCTCGCGAACAGCTCGGCTCATTTGCAGCCTTGAGCACGAGGGAGTGGCTAAGCATGATAAGAGTGAAGAGAAATGTAGAGATGGTGAGGTTGAGAGTGGGGCAACACCTTTGGTGCTGTTGGGATATAGTGTGAGGGTAAAGAAAAATACTAGTGGGCTGGTAATCCATGAGATTTGGGGCTCATGGACACCGGTGAGCGGGGAAGTGTGTATAACTTCAGGGCTCGGGTTTTTGGTGTCGGGTTGAGTATTTTTTTATCTCACAAATATTGTAATCTCTCTCGTGTTCATATAATGGAGTGTCTCTCTTCCGTGGACTAGGCCGGTTTTGGGCTGAACCACGTAAATCTCTCGTGTCACTCTTGGTTTTCCTTTGTGTTAATACTTGTTTAGTATTGGATCTCAATATGCGTGTTGTGGGTATCACCGAACTTCCGCTAAAATCCCAACAAGGGCACCATATGATGGTACTGCAGGACCACAGAATAATTAATGAATTGAAATTTATCAAATCATTCTGATTGTGCTAGAAATTAATTATCATAAATGTCTTCTGATTCTTTTCATAAACTATAAGCTTGAGTTTGGACGAAATTAACTAATATACTAATGTAAGTGACTTTTTTTTTGTCTGTTATTGGATTTTCGTTTGATTATTGGTCTAAATATTAAACTTTTTGTTTATTAGTCTCAACATGAGTAATGATTAAAGTAAAAACAATGTCGACTGAATTTAAAAAAAAAAGATAAAAATAAATAAATTAATCTGTCTGCTTTATCATTTTTCTTGGTCTTTACTGAATTTATCTTAACTTATGTCATAAGTTTTTACTAGTATTTTAAATTCTCTTGTGAAGATGAATTAAAAGTTCAAAAAAAGTGACCCAAAACTGAAAAAATATATTAAAAAAATGGTCATTCTATTGACAGACAACCCACTGAGTTTTCAATAAGCAAAGAAAATGATAAAAAAGAAGAAGAAAAAATACATACTTCAATACACTTTTTATATTTTCCAATACACTTTCACTCACTTTTATGTATTTTCCCACCCTTTAATGCACTTTTTGAACTATTAGAACATGTAAATCCCATATTGGAAAAAGAAACAATTACTATTACAGTCATGAAATAAATATTTATTACCATTAAGGTCAATCACTCTTTTTAATTACCATTAAGGTTACCACAAAGTACGAATAACTCCACAACCTAATATAGGCTCAGTTTCCCACTTGATAAAATCAACTCTTGATTTTATCAAGTGGGGAAAAATATCTGATAAAATATCAGATTTTTAGTAAAAATCTAAAAATTTGAGATTTTATCAAATTTTTCTCCCCACTTGATAAAATCAAGTTTTGATTTTATCAAAATTTGATAAAATCAAGTGGGAAACTAAGCCATAGACTATACATTTAGACTGTTTAGGTTTATGGTGCACTTTCCTATATAGGGTTTTAGTGGTTTAAGCACTTTTATAGGGTATCCTAGGATTTTAGGAACTTTCATAGGGTACCCTAGTCAAGGGTACCGCAAAGTTTAGACTGTATATTTTAGAATTTAGACTGTACATTTAGAATTTAGATTGTACATTTTATAATTTAGACCGTACATTTAGAATTTAGAATTTAGCACTTTTATAGGGTACCCTAAGATTATAGACACTTCCATAGGGTATCCTAAGGTGTAGGTTTAGGTACTTTCATAAGGTACCCTACGGTTTAGGTTTAGGGTGCACTTTCCTATTATAGGGTTTTAGTGGTTTAGACATTTTCATAGGATACCCTAGGGTTTTAGGCACTTTCATAGGGTATCCTAGGGTTTTTAGGCACTTTCATTAGGTGTTTTAGGGTTTAGGCACTTTCATTAGAGTACTCTAAGAAAACACGGGCACAATGCATATGGTGGATTTAACTTACATAGGTATATTATCGTTTCCTTTTTGTCCCCTGGATGACCGTTCCCCTTCCTGCGCATGGGTGGAGTTATTGGTTCTTTTCAAAAAAATTGGTGGAGTTCATGGGAAAGGGCTGTCCAAAAGAGGACCGGCCTGTGTTTTACCCTTGAAAAATAACAAAAGTTGGACCTCAATATACAATTGGGTAACTTACCACTTACAAGGCTTAGCCTTTTAAATTTATATGGATCATTCAATATATGTTGGGTCCAATAGATGTGGTGGACTCTCTGTCGTTAGATCCCTAGAATATTGGGCCTTGTGCATGTCGTGGCAAGGTCTATACATCGTACAAACTCCCAACAAGTGGTGTCAGAGTTGATGGTTGATGATCTACGGGCAAACTCTTTGGGCACCATGAATGGGCTTGCACAAAGAACACTCTATGGAGCTTGGTTTTTCCCGATTAAG
Source organism: Gaultheria prostrata (assembly GCA_036023075.1). Classification (NCBI taxonomy): domain Eukaryota; kingdom Viridiplantae; phylum Streptophyta; class Magnoliopsida; order Ericales; family Ericaceae; genus Gaultheria; species Gaultheria prostrata. Next base: position 25,939 of record JAXBDA010000654.1, on the reverse strand, counting down.
AAATATGGCTCGATGTTGGAGTACTGTTGTGATGAATGGCTCCGATCAGTGGAGTGGATATGCAGATGACTCCTAATGAAGTAAAGTTGGTGGTGGCTCGATGTTGGAGTGTTGTAATGGATAGTGCCATGAATCAATGGAGTGGGTGCGAAAAAAAGCCTAATTTGCGAGATGGGGTCTGAGAGTAGTTGATCATAATCAAGGGGGAGTTTGATTGCAAAGAGAGAGAACAAGGCTCAATGTACGATTCAGACACGAGGAGGAGATTTGCTAGAACTTGTGTGAATATTAAGTCTCACATTTGAAAAAAAATAGAAAAAGACTGGATCTTAATATACAATTGGGTGCTTATTAATATAATTCCCTTTGTCGCCGTTCAAAAAAATATATGTACACAATTGGGTGACTCACAACTACCAATGCTTAGCTTTTTAAGTGGATATGAGTCATTCAATATATATTGGACCCAATTGATGTGGTGGATTTTCTGTAGTTACTCTCCAAAATATTGGACATTGTGCACGCCGTGGCGAGATTAATGTATCATACAAATTCCCAACAGGAACCTTAACAACAACTCAGTGGATTGTTTGAAGGATTTTCCTATATAAAAAAAATATTAAAAAAAGAGAGAGGGAGAGATCCAATAAGCTAGCCAACAAACTGACCTAAAAATATCTTTTCTGTGTGATGTTATCTTGAAGATTAATGTGGCTTCCAGTATGTAATCAGTAGGTAATGGACAAGCAAGTAGGTAATTATCAATTAGAAAACAAATAAATTAAGTGGTGAAAGCTATTTGGAGTCACTTAAATGTTGTTCAATGTAGTAAACAAATGTAAACTCTCTTTTTTTAACATAACATGCTTGTGCACCATAACCAAAAACAGCTAATTAATTTCTGGCCATGCTTGATTATAATGACCGATCGTCATATACAGCTGAATATAAAAGAGTTAACTACATTTGGTTAGAAGCATTACGCACACAAATTTAAAACACAATTTCGAATATAAGTGTTTCCAGAACAATCTGATGCACACGGGTCCACATGTATCGACCGATTCTGAACACAGTTGTGTACGTAGACTTTCCCTTTGGTTGGAGGCTTCAAGCATCTTGTTTTAGGAAGTGTTCTGTGCCTAAGGATCTAGGCACGCCAAGCGTGCTGTAAATCCATTATTGAGCCTGTCTCGATAATTAATTTAAACAGTTAGGTTGATGGATCAGGCATTGGTAGCTATGTGGTCATGAATACAAGAAAGAACAAGAAGAAGAAGAAGAAAGATTTTGAAAATAGTTCATATAACATAAATGAAGAAACGGTTATTTGATCGCTGCTCTCATCGATAAGCGATCGAGACCTTAAAACCCTCTTTTTTCAAGTGTCACAGCGGGACATTCCAATCGTTTACCGGATACTTCTAATAGACGGGAATTTCAGCTAGAAACATATCTACTGACGTCCGATCTATTTGAATTTTTACATAGCTCACCTACTTTGCGAGACACGTAAAGAAAATGAACAGTTTAGATCAAATAACCGGACTTAATGGTCTAGACCTTTTTTCCATATTGTATTGAATACAAAAGTACTCCATCACCTATGGAAATATCAAAAGAAGATCCTTTCTCCAATTTAAGCCCATTTATCCTACACTTTTTTCGGTCCAGGACCAGTAGTCCAGATGAACAAAATAAGTTTAAAAATTATCAAAAGCTAAAGAATATTACTAAAGGATTAAAAAAAAATCCAACAAGTATATATTAAAATAAAAGTCTACTTTTAGCATCCAGCCAAACCGCTGCATAAAAAGGGAAGATGAGAGTGAAAAGCTCGGAACAGAAAGCGATAGCAAAAGGTTTGCATAGATGCTTCATCTGATCCCAAGAACCGAGCTTTAGTCCATTTAGAGTCTTCAAAAATGATCGGAACCGTTCACTCAATAGGCAGCGTTAAGAAGATCGTTGGTAACGAAAATCAGTTCAATCAAAAAATCGTTTGCTATATGAACGATTCAACTTTTGTGCACAAAAGAAGGATTGTTTCCAAACCAGATTTGGCTGCCCATTTCTACATGCACAAACTTTGGTTATAAAAGTAACAAGATATATTTGGCAAGGGTGGTCTTCTCAACGAGTTTTACAAAATAAACGATTCCGATTAGTGTTGAGATCGAGGTGTGCCCACACAAGTCGAAAACTGGACGATACTTGACGAGAACAAACTGGACCTGAGCCTAGTCCTGATCCTACATACTACCATCCTCTCGTAATTAATTATGATTAGAGTTTCGCGGTTTGCTTCCTCCTAAGGCCTCGTGTTTGAGTACTTTTTAGGTATTATCAACTCATTTTGGTCAGTTCATATATACAAAGCTTTATTTTGGCTTTAAATGAGGCTCCCTCTAAAGAATGTTGAGATTGGTCTCCCGCAATTAGTCAAAGTGCGAACAAGCTAGACTGGACGCCCGGTTATAAAATTTCATTAGTTTTTTATATGTAAACGCTCAGATAGTGCATGTGGTCCTATTCTCAAAGTACATACCCAGTCCCCCCACATGCAAACTCAAAAATAGTAAGCTTAACCCTTGGTGATTCTATAATAGCACAAGCTTTTCAATCCTTGATTCCTTTTTACTACAAAAAGCATGTCATCCCACTTGATTGAGAGAGAGAGAGAGAGAGAGAGCATATACTAATAACTATATATTTGATACTATCTTTTGGTTGTTTCATCTTAATTTATTAACTTATATGGAAATAGAGTTTATATTACTATTTTCTTAAAGATTATGCATATTTAGTTAATTAAGAAAAATGTTACGGGTATCGAAAAAGTGTCCCAAAATGTTTACTCTCTACTCATAATTGATTGGTGTAGACTTCGCGATTTTCACCCCAAGTATTTATGTGGAACCGACACTTATTATGAGTATGAAGCATATTTACTTTTCTGGTACTCATAGCACTGCTGTTTATACCTATTCACTTTTGTTGTTTTCTTTTCGTTTTTCGTTTATTGTTTTGGAAGAAAAGTTTTATCGAATGTAGTAAAACACATTTTTTTGGTATTTAATTTCTTTGACACTTAACTTCGGAAATACGGAATTAAAACAAGTTTTGAAGACTGTCAACCAAATTAGCAAATTAAGTAAATAGATTTTGATAACTGCACTTAAACGAGGACATATGCATGGGAATCAATGTTTTCTTTTCTAGGGCAGAAATGATTTTTTTTTTTTTTCATTTTTTTTCATCAGAATCCATCTGAGTTTTCTATTTAATTTTGTTTAATAGTAGTAAATGGACTACATATTTAACTAAGAGTACGTCATGACATTCATGTCCCCTTGCCTTGTTCAATAAGTATTTCATAAAGTTTCGGCTTTATTTATTTAGTTAAACTTTTAGTAAAAAACAAAGCCGGAAATTAAAAGAATCTAATTCATGGCTTACATAAGCACCTTTTCTGACTATGTTAGTGGTCTGCACCTTTCCTTTCCAGATTTTCCGTTTTGTTATTCCTCATTTTCTTACTTTCCAAACGCCCGCAAGAAAAAAGTCTACCCATGCCACATGTCGAGCACCGAGTATGATCGATATAAATAATAATACTGTGTTTGAGTCCGGTTTTGTTCACCCGTCTTACGTTGTTGTTCACCCGATATTGGTTGATACTCACAAGATAAGTTACTCTATATTACAACTTTCTTTTCACCATTAAACAATGTCGCTAAACTATGGTTAATTGTTAGGTAGCAAGTAGTGATATAACCAAAGGCGAATAGTCTTGCGGTTATCTCTTGGTTCTGTCATAAGCGAGATCGGGGTTCGAGCCTCAGCAGCGACATTTGGAGTTTAGAGCTATGGATAGCTTCTAGACCCCCCTCTGTACTAACTCACTAATTCCTCCTCTAACCTCCACTGATGTATATCGAATGATAAAAAAAAAAAAGTAGTGATATAAATACTAAAATAGTGATTTATTGGGAGAAGGAGCTTCAAGCCCTACTCTATTTATTAGGAGTATTTATTTACCATGTGTTTTCATTTCTGAAATCATGTAATTATAGAGTGCTTGACTAAATTTACGCATTATTTATGTATCAATGTTTTTCAGAATTTGTGTTCCGTGAATGTTTTAAGTTTTGATAAAATAACATAGAACTATTAATTATAGAGTGGAGCGGCTCGAATGAATAAGATTCTTGTACCTGGGGGTATTTGGCCATCTCATTATTGTACTTTAGATTTTGCATTTAAGAATTTTCACTTTTTGGGTGTTTGGCCATTGATTAATAATGGCTTATTTACTTTTTTTTGTCCCTACAAAACGAGTTTCGTTTCATTTTCATCCTTACTTCGTCCTCACAAAATTTTTATTTTAATTTTTTTGGGTATGAGGACGAAACATGAAACCAAACTCATTTTGTAGGGACGAAAAAAATAGATAAGTCATTAATAATTCATTGTCAAAAGGCATTATTAGAAATAAATCAGCACGTCCGAATGGCTTTTCCCAAATTTTCTGACAAATTAAAAGATTTTGTACGGTATGACACTAGAAAGTTTCATTTCCACTCAATGTGGGACAAGGTCTCATAAGTGTGTTGTGGCTTGATATTCACCCAGCATAATATTGTCCGCTTTGCCCGTAACGTATGCTCGAAAATACGCAAGTCCTGAGTCCACTAGGCCAGTGCATAGTTCATTTTTGAAAATTTTCTTGGAAAAAGATCTCGTACAAAACCCTCACGCACTAAGAATTTTAATTTCATCCGAAGGGGACAAGGTCTTGTAATCTACCCCTTAAATGTGTATTGCCGAGAATCTCGTAACCGGACAATAGCTATGGCTCAACCGGACGTTCCATAGCGGGTTGGGAGCCTCTATGGTCCCGCCCGAAGGGAGTTGCTACGCTGGTCGCCCCCTCCCACCCTTTTCCAGATAAAAAAAAAGAGAGAATCTCGTAATCGTATCTTTGTCGGGTCGGGTCGCCCTTTGATACGGGGGATTTAGCTGAACTGAAGTGAAGAGTCCGTAGTAGTCTAATGTTGGCTAGTTCTGGTTATTGGATTTCAAATAGACATGGTTAAGGAAGTGGAGATGTTGGGCCTGATGGGCCATCAAGAACTTGTCTTCAAAGTACAATCATCCTTTTCTTTTTTTTCCTTTTCAACCTTTTTCGACATCCTCCCCTCCTTTGATATTGGTATGTTAGCGAGTTAGATTACTACAGAGAGCCGACTGCTGCTCTATTTAGGAATTACAAGAAGGTAGGTCACACCGCGAGCGGGTTTGGTATACCAGGACCCGACACGGTTCCGACCCCTTTTTCAGGGCGTTACAAAAATAATAAATTCTCAAAATTGTCAACTCAACAAATACGACCGGGCCTAGTGGTGCTTGTGGCTTTTCCTACTTCAGCTTGGATGGAAAACACTGGACAGGAAAGGAAAACTGTCCAGCCTTTCAAGCCCTGCTAAAGTAAAGGTGGGATGCGTTGTTGGCTGCTTCAACCCCACTTCTGCTCAACATCGATCCTCTCACATACTTCCTCAAGCGGCGGAACACTCAATGCCCAAGCAGTAACACGTCGCTGATTTAATACTCCTCCGATAAAGCCAACAACCATTCAGTGAAATGTCATGTGTGAGAGGGTATATCGTTGGGTTTGATCAGCCTTCAATGACCCAGACTTATTCTATGGTCACCCTCTTCTTTTTGGTTAGTTCTGGGACTATGAGGACATGTTTCAGTATCTTAGCTTGTTATAGCTGTCCAAAAAATAGCTCTTCCGGTTGAACATTTTTTTGAGGGTTTGTATGTTGGCTCTAAATGTTAAAGCTTTTCATGTTTGTTTGTCCCATTACGGTGGTGGTTATGATTTGCATGAAGTCCTGACATGAGACCTGTTAGCCCAAAACAATCACATGCACACAATATAGAATACAAAAACAGTAAAGAACACGACAGCAAGATTTTACGTGGTTCCAACAAGACCCGAAAGTGAATGCTTATGTCTATGATCTTATAATTTGGGAGGATTGAGAGAGGCAAAACTTCAACTCAGGAAAACAGGCAGTAGTGATTCGGCCGGACTGCTTGGACAAAATGGATGAAACAGCAGTCCTGGCTTTTGGCAGGCCTCTGAAACAAGGGAAATAGGTAAGTAATAAATGGCTTCTGTCCAGCCCCATTTACATTGTATGCACTTCATTGATGTCATGATATTGGTTTAGCTACAGCCCCGTAAGGCACATTCATATGGTTTTTTTTGTTGGTGTTCGTTAACAGGTTCAGCATTAAATGGAAACAGTAGTTTTGAAGACGACCATGTAGGCCGTTCACTTTTACTGGCCTAAAAATAGCATCATACAAATTACTCTACCTTGCGCATTTTTTAATATTTATCGTATATTTTGCAGGCCTCTTGTACGATGTTTCCATAGGTATGCAACCCAAACACTTACTGAAAAAATCTGCCTGTTTCATTGAATTACAGTACTGTTAAATGATAACTTCTGCATATAGGTCTAGCAATTGGGACTCTAATGCCAAGATAAAAAACACACCAGCGTGCGATACCCTCTCACCCATATATATTTCCGCCAACTCCGGCTTGCTCATTCTGCAAGGCAAAAAGGTTTCCTCATGAAACTCCAACATTCTGCTGCATGAAAGGAGATGTCTCACTTTATCCAATGACACATCTGACCTGCTCAAAGAACTATACTCTGGTTTGACTCCAGAATCCACACATTTTCTCCAATATATCCGGGCATTCAACAGTAATTTCGCATTCACATCGCTGGGAGTCTACCTCGACAAGGAGTTGGCCAAAAAAACTAACGGTATTTACACTTTTGGAGCTCAAGGGCAGATCTACCATAACATCGACAGCCTTTACCCTTCCGATTCAACGCCTTCATATCTTCATCTCTATTTCTATGACACTGAGGAACAACTGAAATATCGAACAGGAATTGCTTCTGAATTAAATCCTCTGACTGTTAGTAACGTGACTGCTGCACTTGAACAAAATCCCTATTCAAGGTTTTTTAGAAGTCTTAGAGGAATTGCAAACCTTCATACTTGTGAGATTCGATCAAGAGCAAATCCTAAGTTAATTCACTCCACAAGTGCGCCACCATGTGTCAATCAAGTTGCTGCAATCTGGAATGAAGATGAAGGTGCCACAGAATAAAGGGAAAGAGAAATCTTAGTCCACCATCACAGCGGCCATAGCCAAAGAATTAGATGCTATTATGGATGTTATGACTCTTTGCAATATCTATTGCTATTCCTTGGAGGTGAACCGGGATGGCATCTAGGAATTCCAAGGGTAAACAAACAGGCTTGGTGCAATCTAACTATACTATCAATACTAACTTTCGCCAAGAAAAAAAAAACCTCAATAGTCAACACCAACATATCAAGCAAAGAGGCCTCACATCTTTCATAGGGCTTTTCGTAAATATCAGTAGGTTGCTGAGTTGCTCAGCTTGTGCTATGTAAGATGCATCGTTCAGTATGTTGAAAGATAAAAACCCATTCAGTTGAAAAAAGCATATTGTTCCAACTTCCAAGCTTACTGCTTTTTAGTTTTTATTTCATAACAAAGCAATGTAGACCTCATTTCACAGGTTCGGTGGCCTATCAAAACAAAATTAGCATAGAAGGTGTTTTCTATATGAACACTAAAGAAGGAGCTGGACTTATGAGTCATTAAGAGAAAAAACAAAGCCGTGACAAAAGTTAGGAGTGGTATTTTCGTATGGACAGTCCTAAGCAGTGACAAAAGTTAGGAGCTCCCCATAAACCAAACAAAACGGAGCCTTATGTCCCAAATCAATTGGGGTTGGCTACATGCATCCTTTTCCTCCATTGAGCTCTGTCAAGAGCTACTTGTTCACTTAGCCCTAGTAGACTCAAATCCTTGAGCACTACCGCATCTAATGTCAATTTGGGTCTTCCCCTCCCCGGAGCATTGCTACCCAAAGCTATCCTATCCGCTCTCTTAACTACTGCATCCAGTTAGGAGCTCCGCATCCTGGTATAATTTAAAACAAAAGACAAGTCGAGGGCTTTGAAGTAGGAGAAATGTAGAGATAAAAAAAGAAGAAGAAAAGGGATGAATGACATATTAATGCAAAAGGCAAAGAACCAATAGCGCATAAAAAAGGCATATAATAAAAAGAAAGAAATGCATTTAGCCAAAGGGATCAAAGCGAGGTTACAAAAGACGACCTTTTATCAGGGTCAGAGCCACAACAGCATCATTCTCGACCTGAAAAGGTGTGACAAATTTGTTTAACACATCGACAAACCCTCAGGTAAGCTTTAAAAAAATAGGAGATTTTCCAAGGACATCGTAACAAGAATTCCATAGGATGATGGCAACCAAGACCAAGTATTGCTATTTCTCATACACATGACATGGAACCCGGAATAAAGGACAGTTGTAATGAAAATGGAGTGATACCTTCTGATCTGCCAATGTTTTTGAATCATCCAACACATCGCCAGTTTCAACAAGAGTCAAGCGCTGATCATTTGTGGGATGATCAACAAGGGGTTGCAACTTCTGCTTAATGTCAAGAATTGTCTCAGTTGGATCGCACTGCAGAAAGTAGGTAGTCTTACTCCGCTTGACACGAATGTACATAGCCTGAAAACAAGTCCCAAGTCCCAATTACGGATTTATCAAGTAACTGAAATAATAACGAATTGTTAGAGCGAAGTGCACTAGAACAAGTACACCTAAAACGAGATTTACTTCATTTGTCCGGACTCCGGTCCCTGTGCCTATTGGAGCTAAATGCTTTGCTATGCTTGAATGGCTATTAATTGAGGTTTTCCCAATGTCCCAACTTCCAGATTCCTACTGTTCTGTGCCTATATCTTTACTGAGAACCCAATTTGTGACAAATGTTGGTTTCTATGTGAAGTGCACACCCTAATGGAGACCACACCGATATAAGCTTTACATAAGGTTTATCTACTTTAATGACTGAATTTCAACAGAAAAGAAAATTATACATACAAAATAAGTTTTACTCGGCAAACCAACTATGAAAGTTGAGAATTTTGCAGAGCCAAAAAAAAAAAAAAAAGGGACACGATCCGAACCTAATAAATCAACCAGGTAAGTTAACTCACATCGAGGTATTTGCAAATTGTTCCGGAAAGCCTGAGTTATCGAAAAAATAATTAACCTAAAACCCACCCCTCAGGAATTTCACTTCAAAATAAGCTTTACATAAGGTTTATCTACTTTAATAACTGAATTTGAATGGAAAAAAAAAATTATACTTTCAAAAAAAGTTTTTCTTGGCAAGCCAACTATGAAAGTTGTCCCTCTTCTATATGATGATGGCTCCTGAAGTTACCAACTTGTAATGCTCAAAGTCCCATTCCCAATCTCAAATCAGTACGAAAAGCCCTGCATATTCAACATTTCGTTGATCTTCAAAGGTTGAAAACAACTCAAAGTGCATTATTACCCAAGTAAACAAAGAGCTTCTAGCAAAATGAAGAAGTCCCCAAAATATTTAATTCAGGAAATCAGTTCGTAGATAATGGAAAAAAGTGCAGAACGATTAGTGCTTAGAAGTGTAGGCACAAAAGATAGGCCAATCCACTATTGGCGCAAAAAGGAATCAGTGAATCAGGATTATGGCGTCTCTAATAAAAACATACACATGTTAACTAAGCCAAAAATAGCACTGGCACTTAACTTCAATATCTACTTATGCCACACCAACCTTATTATGAAACTTCATTTATTTTCAAAATACCAGCATAATCACTTTCATAGCCAAAATAACTCTTGTCCTTGCATAAATCAGAACCTTGAATACAAATTCAGAGTCAAATCGAAGCTAAAAAAAAAGGGCCCAAAGCTACATCACAAAGCAATGTGATCAACGGAAGGTTGGAAACACCAAAATCAATCAAACATTGTTATTAGGACAGCAAATGAACTCTATTATGAAACCCACAGGAAATTCAGCCTTCTGATACATCATTTGGAGAGTTCCTGAGAAGTTTACTAAAGGGATTTAAATAGAATATACATGTAACATTTGGAGAGTAACAATAACAGTTTGAAATCCATTCTTACATCCACAAAAGCATCAAACATGACAATCAATTTGTACTTTGAAGGAAATATAGAAAGAACTCAAACTGCCCTTTTTCCAGACCTAAATCGAGCAATGTCTAAATGCCTAGGTACCGACAAAATCTAATGCACTCAAATAATGAATTAAAGCATCAACTTGCAACATGAGTGTACTGAATCTATTCAAAAGTATATACTACTTTTTCCTTCGAATCATCATTACCTAGTAGATATTTACTTTGAAACTTGTATACCCGCCAAATCTAGTGCCTGTGTCATGTGCACAAAGAAATTTCAATTTAGAGTAGGAAGGTTGAAGAGTAGCAATTACCACTAACATGGAAAGAAAGGTAGCTAATTAATCATACTATTCGTAGAAGGAAACGGAAAAGAACAAAGATTCCATTTTTCCGCTTCCAACAATGGCCAAGGTAGCTAAGAATGCTAGATACTATTAGAGTTACTAAGAAGGCTATGTAACATAATTTGAAATCACAATACGGGACATGGCCAGATACAAACACAAACACAAATACGGGACATGGATTAGGGGATTTTCTCATTTTCTCACTTTTGTGTTGGGGTTGGCTAAATTACTGAAGCCTTATTATAGATGAGGGGAAAAAACAAACTAAGAATTCCAATAACCACTCACAACAATCTTTGGATGTGAAAGATTACAAAGAAACTTTACATATTCCTCGAGCTCTATTTTGGGCCAGTTAAGCGAATCAAAATAATATTAACATGGTAATAAAGGTAGCTAAGAATGCCACCCGCCAAAATTTCAAAGCCACCATATTTGAAGACACATTTTCGTTATGTTGGCAAAATCCCCTAAAATTCCTCCTCTCCTCCAGTTCATTTCTCTAAACCTCAATCTATTCTAGCAACATAATTACTCTGGGCTATTCAAAATTTATTAGCACTACTAAAATCCTGGTCTGTGGGAATATCGAAATGGAAAAGTGTTTACATGAAGTCATCACAGTTAATAGGCACCCATCCAAATGAGTCCTCTAGAGATCGTATCATACCCAGAAAGTAAGCCTAGTATACAGAATGAAATCTAAAGGCGTGTTTGATAACAGATATAGGTATAAGGGGATTGGTAATGAGGTAGGATTAGGATTGGGATCGGTAATGAGGTGGGATTAGTAATTTCATGTTTGTTTTGCACCGGATTAAGAGATAGGATTGTTATGCAACATGTTTGTTTTACATAGGATAGGATTGGATTGGAAGTAATATTTCCAATTTTACCCTTTTCATCAAGTGTTATAAAAATGCTCCATTAAAATGTTGTTACACGCATCTTGAAAATGCCCAGGCACTAATAAATAAAATAAAAGTTTCCATTAACCAACTGGACAGAAAAGGAGGGTGGGTGTATCGAGAATAAATGGGTGTGCATCTAGAACTCCTCTGTAAATCTGTGGTTTCCAACTGAGCTTTGCTAAACGGAGACTTCTAAGAACATAAAGCAGCATAAGATGTTGCTAGCAACACTCTAATAGAGCTCAAACACTGACTAACATAGGAAGGAAAGCAAATATAATCGATACTCTTATTAAAGAAATAGAAAATTAAGTATGTTTGAGTATATTAGAAACCCAAACCTAAATACCTGCAACAACGTTTGGATATCAGCAACTTTTATAGTTACTTTCGTATCTTTGAGCACCGAAGAACCAAGTATGCTGCGAGTGAGCAAATTCAGACTAACATTATTAAAAAAAAAACAGGAAATTTAACTATGAGATCAATTACAAAGAACATACGTGAAGGGATCTCGAATCATACCTGGGGAAAAAAAATCTGAAATTAGAGGGTGAGAGCTTTGCAATCATAATACAGCCTTGTTCAATCACCCATGTACAGTGTTTGATGTTCTTGAAAGAAAGATCGGTTTCGGTAGAAATTTCCTCTTCCCTCGCAACGTCTCTTGCTCTGCCGGAATGCACAGCACAGGGATTTCACGCCGGAGGTCGTCTGATTTTTAATCACTTCCAGCCATACGACTACTCTACGACTTCTCGCTTTTGGGGAAATATTTATAAAAAAAAAAAACGGGTGCCGCAGGTTCAACCTGTGGCACACCCTCAAAACGACGCCATTGCGCTGGAGGATTGTAGTTTCTTGCTTCTCGAGGACTTTCTACCTATATTAGCCACATTTTATTAATCTGTGACATTAATTTTGTATATATTGTCATAATATGTATCCAGAAAAAGTTTCATTTTTATTGTATTTATATTAGTACTTAATCAAAATGCTTTTTTATTTTTGAAAATGGGTTTAGTTACACTGAATCGAAACTACAACACCCCTTTCATCTCAACTCTAGGCCTTAAAATGACCTAGTTTTGTTTAGTTTCTTCCGAGGACAGTTTTTATCTATTTCAATCATATTGCATTGATCTTAAACATTCATTTTGAAGAACTCGGTAGAATATAAATCACGTAAATGTTTCATATAATTTGGGTATAAATTAGTACTTGATCTTGATGCATTTTTTGTTCTTAAAATGAGTTTGGTTTCACATAATCAAACCCCCAACAAACTTAACGGCGTTCCTTTTTCTTTTTCGTTTTTTATCGACGCGTTCCACTGAAACGACGTCGAGTGGCGTCGCTGGTTGATCGGCAGGGAGGAGCATCTCTGACCTCCATCATCTGAAGCTCGCGCAACCGCCGTCCATCATTTCTAACCTCCAATCTCCGACGACGGTCAGCATAAGAAGTATCTTACCTTATCTTATCTTGAAGCTCCTTGTTCTTTCTTGTTATTATTAAAACATTACTTGTGCATAGGTTTTCTTTCAAATTGGGTTTACATGGATAATGTATATGTGCGGTTAAGAAAATGCACTGTGGATTTACTTTGTTCAGTGTTCGGATTAATAGCTTGGCGGGTCTTGGATTTCGTGAAGAAATTGAGGGAATATTGAGAAGAAAGCAGTTCTTTCAGCCATTGACAAGTACATCTCTCCTTGCTTAATTGTTCTCGTTTGCTTACTATATGCTTCAGAGCATCTCCACTCCTTATCCAAATTTTTACTTAAATTTTTGAGTAAAATTTCTAAAAACTTGGTTTCGTATGGCTCCTTCCAACCCTCACTCAAATTGTATGGTGGAGATTTAATCCACGGCATTACATTGAATGACAAAAGGGTAAATAGCAGTGCAACAAAAGAGCCTTAAAAATTTGGTTCACATCAGATTTGGTGAAATATTTGAGTAAAACTCTAATTTGGTGTAGGTTTGGGTAAGTAGTGGAGAAGGATTTTGGATTAATTTTACTTAAATTTGAGTTTGATTCTAAATTTCAGTAAGGATTGGAGATGCTCTTAGCTAATTCTCATTTTCTAGTTAATCTAGTTTCTGGTTCCGATTATTAGTAAATTAACGGAAGGATTTGGTTTCTCCAACTTAGCATGAATTTACCGAGAAGTATTCTGATTCTGCAGATTCTGAGATTGGATTGATGATTTTCGGTAGTGATAGTTTTTTTTTTGCATAGTTGATTATGCATTACCAATACTTTAGGTAAGAGAAGTATCACCCTTACAAAAGAGACGATGAAGAGAGAAAAGCACACTGCTCCGAAATGGTAACCTAACTTTCTCATCCTTTGCGTAATACATTTGATTTAGAGGAAAATTGAAATCGAAAGAGAATTTTCCATGCTTAAATAGTTAATGTCATGAAAACACTGTGATCCTCACTTTTAAACTGAGATTAGTATGGTTCACAACTGAAATAAGGTAAAATTTATGATCTTGTCCGGAATGTCGAATCTGAAGTTTAGATTTTTTTTTTCCTTTGTAATAAGGAAAGGCGTTAGGAAGTTATAGTCTTTCCATCCATGCAGTATTTGTGCAATATGGATGCAATTTACTGAGTAGGAAGCTTGTCCTCTTTGTTCAGTTACCTCTTGCTAAGATATTGTTGAAGGACAATTGATTTGTGGAAATAAAAGGCAGTTGATCTACATTGCCGGTCTACTTGATACTAGGTTAACAAGTATTATGATCTACATTGCAGGTACATGGTGAGCATTTCCACATATATACATGCCTCTTTTCTTTCTTTATGTACATCCAAAAGGTTCGTGGAGCTTGTATTAACAAATAACACTATTGTCGTACTGGTAGACGGAAAGGGGAGTCACTTCGAGAAAGCAGAAAGCATCAAAAGACACATCACACCTTTTTTTCTTGATCAGTGACAAAAAAAGATAGTTGTACTAGAGACATGCCGAGGAGGCACGACCCTTATTCAATAATACAAAAAAAAAAAAAAGCAGATGCAAAAGTACAAAGAAAAATTGCAAATCGTGAAGCTATCCACATGGACTGCAAGACTCACATAAGCAGCTTTTTTCCTCATCTGTCACTACTACAACGTATTTGTCTAAGTCAAAACAAAATTTTCTTTTGCTATTTCCAATTTCTCACTACTTGACAACGCATTTCTCTAAGTTATTACTAAGTCATCTTTTGGTAAAAGTTGTAATTGAACTTCTATAGTAACTGGCAGGTGTTGGATGTAGGATGTGGAATTGGTGGGCTGCTAAAAGAAATCGCTAGATTCAGGTAATCCTTTGTTCTTAACTATCCAGTTTTCTTTGTAATCTTTTCTATTAGAGTTGCTCGTTCAATAGTGTGCCATTTCTTTCAAATAATGTCTTCTTTTTTTTGCATGGGAAAAAATCATTATGAAGAATCTGCATTTCGGCAACGCAAAAAAGTTTTTGCCTCGAACAAGCAACTGTTTGACTTTCTCATTCATTTGCTATGTTAGATTTTAATGCCGGCCACCATAAGAAATTGTAATGCTGGCTTCCTGGTTTTGCCTTAATAAGTACTCCCTCCGTCCTCAATTTTTTATCACATTTGACACTTTTTGTTGTCCCAAAAATATTTTCCTGGTTCAAAGTTGATGAGTTTTAACTTTTGGCCCTTCACTTTTGAATTTGTTTTGGGTAAATACTTTTTAATTAATTACTAGTAATAGCAAAAGCAATGATGTTATTTTTAAAGGTAAAAAGAGAAAATAAACTTATGACAAGTGTAATGATGATGTTCTTTTAAAAGGTTGGAATCCCCAAAAGGGACTAATATTTGGGACGGGAGGGAGTATAAAGTTGAAAAGTGAAAACTGAGCTTGCTGTTATTCATTTGGATTTTGGACTATGCAATTGAAACTTGAAAAGTACACATTGCCTTCGAAAATAATCCTGAAGTTTGTTCTATAACCCATCTTGCCTATTGGGGATCGAACTAATTTCCTAATATGGTTGTGTTGATAAACTCCCATAAAAGAAAACGTGAAGACAAAAGACATAATCACTTTGATACCCCAATTACCTATATATTAGAGAAAGGAAATGCGAAAAACATGTGAAAAGATATCGGTTCCTTTCCATTGTACTTCACTCTCCTTGTCATATCCTTCTATTTACTTTTCCTTTCTTTTCTCTCCCCCTGTGTTTTCTAATCATTTTACATCTCTGGAAAACGTGTAATTTTTCCATTAATTTTTTTTTAAGTTAATGACCATGTGCAGCGGAACACAACCAAAATGGAAGTTAGTACTGAAACTGTGTCGAATTTTTTTAAAAAAATGTGGAAATATTGGTGGATTGGGTTCTGATTTTATTTTTTTGTTGCTTTTGATTTTTGTATATGCAAGTATATGCCATCAAACAACAGAAGAAATTATTGCCTTATATACCAAAGCTGGTAATTTTAATTCTCCTTGATATGTCATTTTTGTTTTAGTTTGGATGTTGCTCATTATAATGAAGCTAGGTGCGGCGGTGCCTGTGAATGGATTACTTCATTTTGGAGTGACACATTTAGGACCTTTGAATGTTTGGGATGCATTTCCCTCTTGCTTCAAGATCTTCATTCTCAGTTTTCGAGATGATGAATAATTCATTGGTGGAACAAAACAACGATCATTTCAGTTTCGCGAGAAATTTCACAAAGCCGCCTTGCATGTTTTATCTCCGTACATTATGTTAAGAATTGATGTGTCTCTTTCGTAACGTGGATAGATCATACTATTGACTATTTGCTGAAATTTTTCCTATATTTCGGTTGCTTTCTTCACATTGTGGTTTTTTTTCACTCCCGCATAAATATAGTGTTTTGCAAATGTTTCCACTTGGTCGGTCGGCTTGACAATAGTGCAATTTCGGCCAGTGCTGCAAAGTTGGCATTCAAGTCCAATGAGGAGATAGCGCTTCAAGTAAGGTCCATTCCTTTTGACGATGTAATACCTGAGACCGAGCCTGTGCTTCTGCTAAAAATAGATGTTCAGGGATGGGAGTATCATGTTTCAAAGGGAGCATCAAAGTTATTATTGTCAAGGAAGAAAGGTGAAGCTCCTTATCTAATATACGAGGAGGATGAGCGGTTGTTGCAAGCCAGCAACAGCAGTTCAAAACAGATTAGTGAATTTCTTGCTAGTGTTGTTTACCATGATTGCAGTGACCAAAAAGTCGCAAGGAGAGTATTCGATGATATAACTTTTGACTTCCCAAACGGAGCCCTAATAGCATAACGGGTATTATTTGTACTTTGTCATTGAAGCAATAAGAAGAAATTTGGTTGATTGCATGAAGAGAACATGCTTCTTTTAGTGGCTACCACTGTTCTCTGAGTTCTAATGCCAGATTGAAGTGCGAAATCCAGCCAAACTTTACAGAGTGAACTTGGGTCAAGGGGTATTGCTATACAAGTATACAACTACCTGCTATCCGGGTCTAGAAATTTCATTCAGGATTTTTTCGTTGTGGATTTGTCAAACCTAGCCCTTGATTCGTAGTTAATAATTGACATGCATTCCCACGGTTTATGTATTACTATTTTAACTCTTACCTTGTGGCTGTTATTTAAGCCAAGTTGCAGGACATTTACATCAAATGATACGTGCTTTAGTTATATAGCTCTAGCCGTTCTTCTTTTTTTGGGTGTGGTTGACAACGATATACTTGCAATGGCAATACAGCTTTCTTTTGTCAGATGGGAAATCCCGCGGGGCAGGTATCAGCAAGAGGTTTTTGTTGCATACACTGCTGGCGGTGGAAGGTAGATCGCTGCCGTAGCGGTACGCAGAAACAAAAACCAGATTGTCTATAGACCAGATTTTGACTTTCTACGTGAGCATGGTGATCAATTGGTTTTGGGTGATGTGGTCCAGTGGGAGCTTGACTACTTGAGGCTGACTTGTTCTGATGGTTGGATGCCAGTTTACTATTCCTGTCTTCGATGCAGCATTGGAGGTACGGGTACGATTATATATATCTCTGATGGAAGTTGTTTCCTTTCCAGATCAAAAAAAGTTGTTTCCTTTCACATATGTTGGTATAGTCCTTAATTGGTAGCGTGTATGCCTATGGTTATCTTTTCCTTTGACCTTTTAATTTGCAGATGTTCCTTGTTGCTGGTATTTGAAAGTTATTTCGCCGCCTCATAGTCCACAGATGGTACTTGAATCTCATTTCATCCAATTGTTTTTCTCTTAGGTTAACACACAATTCACAGACTCACTATATGGCTGTTGTTTTGGCCATTAAAACGGTCTCATTATATGTAGATGTTGCCATCGGCTTTGCGGTCATTCTTCCAACCTGAATGGGTAGCCACGTGGATCTTATTGAAGCACGGATCAAGAGTCTGGCCAGTTCGAGTTATTCATCATCGACTTCAACAGGGATGGGATGTTTTCTGCATATCGCTTGGTCTGACGCATGAATGTAAGATGGCCTTTGGTTGTGAACGCCGATGGGTCTTTAACACAATAATATTCAGCATGATGGTAAGGAGATGGCCTATGATTGGTCAATCCCGGACCAGCTGACACAACGTCTACATCCTTTCCAAGGTAAGCAAATTTAGTGAATTTGAATCTCAGATATTGAGGTTTTTCCTGATCAGACAAAAAAAATAAGCTGTATATAGTTCCCCCGCTGTTTTATTACATAATTAATTTCGAATATCTTGGATGTTCAGGTGATTTGTGTACCTCATGCCGTCCTACAATTTTTGAAAACAGGTGCTCAGGTTCAGATTTGGATGCTAATATATGCCAGAAAATCTACTAAAAACACAGGATGATAGTAGATTTTTTTTGGTACGTGGATCTTAATTTTTTTAATATCCATCATTTTTATATTTCTTGGCGTAAAAAAAATTAAATGTCCACATCATCCTGTGTTTTTAATACGTTTCTGTAGGCTAATATATTATCAAAAGAATTTATCATCAGCAGTCATTAATTTGCGTTTGAAAGCCATCGACAAAATATCATACTGAGTCATGACCTGGACAGAATTATGTCCATCATCCAAATTGAAGAAGACAAGACATTCAATGGCTCCAGCTTCGCACAGTTCGTCGCGGCATCTTGAATTGCAACATAATGACTACATTATGGTTGCTGTGGGGTTTCACCTTCAGGCCCGAGTCACTGTCTTCGACTCAACAAATGAGTGTCAGAGGACATGTTTCAATGACCCAGACTTGGATGCTATCGTTCGGTTTGATCAGCCTTCAATGACCCAGACTTATTCTATGGGTGGCTTCCTCTTGCTGCTGTTGGTCCTGTTAAGCTTACCCTCTTCTTTTTGGTTAGTGTACGAGGACATGTTTCAGTATCTTAGCTTGTTACATAGCTGTCTAAAAAATAGCTCTTCCGGTTGAACATTTTTGTGAGGGTTTTTTGTATGTTGGCTCTAAATGTTAAAGCCCTTTTGTTTGCTTGCCCCATTATGTTGGTGGTGATGATTTGCAATGTAAAACGTCTATTTTAGCTACCGGATTTTAAAAAATGCAGGTGTTATTGCCTGGCAAATGGTTCAACTATTCCGGGGCACTTGCTGATAAATATCAAATCACTGATTAGTAACGAACTCTAAAAAATAGATGGTAAACACAGCCCTTGTGAAATAAATGGCTGAGCACCTTAAGGCGCCTTAGTTTATCCGCCCAAGACATGGAAGGTCTGCAAATCACCACTTCGAGCAGGAGGAGAAAGTGGTTGTTTACCCAGGATCACTTCACCTGTAGACCCATTGAGTGATATCCATTCGCCTTCATTTATTACATTGTCCCCAATTACAACAAACTGAACTACAGAAAACGAAGAATAATTCACTCTTTTGCTTTAAAGAGGAATAGAAAGATAATATATTTCTCATTTAACCGTTTAGAAAAACATTGCAAAGTCTGCCTTCTAGTCATCATTCACACGGATATCAGCACAACCAACACTTTCCCCACCCACAGGCTACAACAGCTGCATGAGATGTCATGCCACCTCTAGCTGTCAATATCCCTGCAGCCGCGTGCATGCCACCGGCATCCTCTGGACTGGTTTCTGTCCTCACCTGTGACCAAAAATAATCATCAAGAATCGGATGGAGTAACAAAGTTAGTACCTTTTTTCTTGTCCGTAAAGTTTCAGTACAAGTTATTTCTGACAGGAGGTGATTATCGTCTCATCAGTCTCTTCCTATCTAGCCAAGGCCCATCAAAACTTTCTTACAACTTAGCTGAAAAAAGGTACTGAAACACAGAAGTGTAATATAGGATGGACAAATATAGGTAGTGCTAGGAGGAACAAATTTCAAATAAATGGACTTGGCATCACTTAACTTTTAATTCAAGATTAATTAAATGATAGGATTCATTCCAACAACAGATTGGAGAGCTTTTGATTGATGAATTTGAAATTACTAAGTGGCCATAGTTTTTTAACTCCTTCCCCAGATTATGCATTTTTGCACATCTTCACTTCTGGTATTGAATCTTCCACTAAGCACACTCTGAGATCTCTTCATATCAAATCCACTCATCGGAATGAAGCATTAGGTCACATGACTCAAATCCACATCGATTGGCTTAAACAACTAAAACAAAAACGATGGAAGTGAAGATTAATGACCATACCAAGATGACACTCTTTCCTTGTGCATGCCATTCTTCGGCATCGTCAGCACTGAACATAACCTGGCCCACTGCTGCTCCAGGAGATGCAGCCAGCCCATTGGCAACAACCTTGTCTATGTACGCTGATGGATCTTCAAACTACTACAACAATAAAGTAGTGGCATTTGACACCTCAAGCCCATTCCATAAATTGTACTTCACTATGGAATGATATGAAAAGGACATTATACACAGGCATGATATACAATCCAAAACACCAAGTGTGATTGGGATGTTAAAAACATAAACTCGACAGTTTTGGTAATGGTCTGTTTGGTATTATTTTTGTTTTCTTCGTCACTGCTTCTAGTAATGTTTTTGTATTTCAGGAGCAGAAACAAGGGAAGATGAAAATCACACAGTTTCATTTTCATGCAGAACAAAAGATTACCAAAATTCAAACCATATGTTGTTGTTTCATAAGAAGAGGCTTTGTGATATAATTCCAAAAACAGTTATTGAAAATAGTTTGCCTGACAAGTTTTACAAATGCTTGACAGATGAAAACAGAAATAAGAAATAAACTGATAACAAACAGGCCAGAATACACACTTCTGAGCTGCGTCTTCATGATAACAATTGTGTTCAGTGTGTTAGAAACGTGAATGTCCATTCGATAAAGGCACTTGACAATACAAAGATGAACTGTGTTTTCGTTATGGTACATAGCTTCGGACTTCTGTGACAGACGCATACCTGGTGATGCAGAAGTTGGTCAAGATGCTGTGGGAGTGTCAACAAGGCCTTTATTTACCATGTCCGCAGCAATCTTCACTGCACCTTTTCCTGTACACTTTCCAGCCTGGCATTGCAACATCCAATGCCTGTTTTCTTGAACAATAAATTCTATATCCTGGGCCCACCAAAGTACGATAGCAACATTGTCACGTTTTCACCGTAATGAAACAATCTGGTATGTAGTGTTCAAATCAAATTTTAAAGGTAGTTATCTTTCCACTGAAATGAGAGATAATACCATCATGTCCTCTTGTAATGTCTCTCTAAAATTTCACAATTCTCCACAAGTTCCTTGTAAGCTTCAGGCATGCAACTTTTCATGGCGTCCAAATCCTCTGGTGTTCTTATTCCGGCTACTACATCCTCTCCCTATTCAAAGATTTCAATCAGCTAATTCAAATTTGTGGTAGACTGATCAACATAAAGATGACTACAAGTAGAAATGAATGGGTTTAAGACCTGGGCATTGACTAAAAACTCCCCATAGAGTTTGTCTTCACCTGTGCTTGGGTTCCTAGTGAAAAGTACCCCCGTCCCTGAAGAGTTTCCCATGTTCCCAAAAACCATGCATGGTATGTTCACTGCTGTACCTTTTAGTCCAGTTATCTGGTTAATGATCCTGTATTTGATTGCTCTCGGGCTGTCCCAAGAATCAAAAACCGCATTAGCAGCCAATTACAACTGTTTCTTTGGATCTGCATATGACCACAAGCAAAATGAATTCATAAGCTTGACTCCTTTATTTTCTTTGCGTTTTTAGTTGTTGGGAATAAGAAGTTGAAGGAATGTTGATGATTTTATTTGGTATCTGAAGGAAACTTTTCACCCTTTGCTTCAAGGTAGACATTTTTGTATTGTTCCACCAGCTCTTTAAGGTCAGAGGCAGCCAGTTCAGTGTCAAGCTTAGCTCCTTTTGCATGCATCAAATTTTCTATTTTCTCCTCAAACAACGAATGTGGCATGCCCATTACCTACAATATAAATGGTGTTTTTTTCATGAGAAATTCAGAGAAAGAAAATGATAATCAACCTCTCTATCAATCTTGACTCTTCTGAAGACATTATATGAAACAAAGTGCACAGAAAAACTAATAAAGAATGTTCTCGTAGCATGGAACACAACACTTACGACCAGCAACCACTTCATCATTCAGTCCAAGGTTGACAACAGTGTCCATCATGCCAGGCATGAATATCTGGATTGCAAATACGCCACAAGAGTTAATATAATGCAGTCGGCGAAAAAGTGACTATAGACAAAGCTAGGCACACTCCCACTAATGGTCTCATACTTTCATCGTCCATTTCTCAAGCTGAGTACTTTCCCAGTGCTTATAGCCAAAATAAGCCCTTGTGTGAATGTAACAAGTTTCTAATAGCTACCAGTGCGGCATTGGAAGGCCGACGCTGAACGTTTTTCTTTGTCCTGTGTGAGAAGTATCTTTTGTTTGTTCTTTCATATTATCAGCTTATACCTTAAGCGAACGGAAATGGTACTTACCGCAGCAAACAGAAAGGAGGAGGGGCTTGGAAGGGTCGCCAAGGAATCCTCCCATGTCCTTCTCAACACTCTCTAAGCCTTCCAGTATTTCCGCCCACAATCCTTCTGGTAGCTTTTTTCCATTGTTCTGATACTCTTGACATGCTTCTGTTGATATGGTAAGCCCAGGTGGCATTGATAAACCAATGCTTGCCATCTCTGCCAAGTTTGCTCCTTTACCTCCCAACTACATATACACATACAAATCCACATCCATCGGAAGTTCTAAATTGGCTGCAAGTGCTTACATTAATTTGGAATGCCAATCCACAATTTCGAACACATATGGACAACCCATTTATGCAAGTTACAAATTTGGAAAAAGATAGCACAAGCAGAGGAAACTTTCATTAAGAAGAAAATCTGGCTTTCTGCTCATAGTAGTTGCTTGCTAGCTCTTTCAAGTGACAATGTCCTTTAAAGATAGTCTAAAACAGCAATACGCATTTAGGCTTAACATATTTCCCTTTTATATATCACTCGAAATTAGAGAGACTAGAATAACTACTCATGGGCTTTAATCACCTAAAGGAACAAAAATGAGTTTTTGGTTCATCTGATTGACCCACCAAATTATCCAAGAAAACAAATACTGAGAGCGATGAGAGAAACTTGGAATAATCACATATCGCTATCAAAATGGTCTCAATAAATTTAAATACTGCAATTCTATAGGAATAACTTTTCAGTTTTAGAGGTAGGCGTGAATTTGAGAACAACTACAAATATAGCTTTCTACAAGTAGAAAGAAGCAAGTTACTCACCAAGGACTTCATGCCTTTGTTGCCTTCACTCTTTCCCTTGCCAAACGTAAATACTGGCTATGGCAACATTTGAAAAATGGAATTAGGGAGTTACAAACACTAGTTTGAATGAACACAATAATATAAAACAACAAATAAAGCACATGATCAAGTTTATAATGTCGGAGGGGTGGCGCATATGAGAAATCCCACGACCAGTTTATGCAAATAATGGCCTAGCAGCTCGGTAGCGCTGTAGCTCAATTCTGAAATAACTTGCGAACCCAAAACCTTGAACCAGTAGATCCTACTTCAGCAAGATTGAGCATAATGTGATGGGAGAAAGACTAAATAAAACCTGATATTCTCTCAAACAATGCAAAATAGATGCGAGGGTGCATTCATTCTGCAGCATTGGTGTTCTCATGCTTGACAGCCTGATATTATGCAGACCTGCAATTTATGCGTTCTTATTATTGGTTTGCCTACTATACTGCTATATTTTTTCTTATCTTTCTTCTCTAGTCGCATACTCCGGCGGACTTTTGCCTCTCTCAATCCTCCCAAATTATAAGATCATAAATATAAGCATTCACTTTAGGGTCTCATGTCAGGACTTCATGCCAAAAACAACGATCCAGCTTTAGGATATCCTTCTCATTTTATGATCTTATCTTAGGATCTCAAAGTGGACATCCAATTTACAATGACCTTAAACAACCAAAGTACATACCTGAAGGGATCTCGAATCATACCTGGGGAAAAAAAATGTGAAATTAGAGAGTGAGAGCTTTGCAATCATAATACAGCCTCGTTCAATCACCCATTTACAGTGTTTGATGTTCTTGAAAGAAAGATCGGTAGCGGTAGAAATTTCCTCTTCCCTCGCAACGTCTCTTGCTCTGCCGGAATGCACAGCACAGGGATTTCACGCCGGAGGTCGTCTGATTTTTAATCACTTCCAGCTATACGACGACTCTACGACTTCTCGCTTTTGGGGAAATATCACACAAAAAAAAGGAGTGACACAGGTTCAACCTGTGGCATACCCTCAAAACGACGTCGTTTCGATGGAGGATTGTAGGTTCTTAGCTTCTGGGGTCTTTCTACTTATATTAACCACATTTTATTAATCCGAAACATTAATCTTTAATATATTGTCATAATACATATCCAGGAAAAGTTTCATTTTTACTGTATTTATGTTAGTACTTAATCACAATGTTTTCTGGTTTTCTAAAAGGAATAATTAGTCATAAATGCATAATATTTTACCTATTTGAAGAGAAGGACAAGAAACATATGCAATAAATTATAAAGACATTGTTTGTAATTATGATTTAATTAAAGGATAAAACACACTCATTCTCCCTTTATTTTGGTCACAAATACCCTCACTCCCTAAATAAATAAATAAAACTCCTACGTCCGGCCAACCACCACCCCACCTCCGGCGACCAAAAAAATTAGTGACATGTTACTAATTTTTAAAAGTTGAAAAAAAAAAAAACTCCTACATCCGGCCGACCACCACCCCACCTCCGGCGACCACTTCCGGCAAACCACCACCCCACCTCCGGCAACCCAAAAAATTAGTTAATTTTTAAAAGTTGAAAAATAAAAAAAATAAAAAAAACTCCTAGGTCCGGCCGACCACCACCCCCACCTCCGAAAAAAAAATAGTTAAATGTCACTAATTTTTAATATTTAAAAAATTAGTAAAGAAAGGACATTGCAGTCGCATTGCATCAATAACGAAGAGCTGATAGAAACATGCTATGGCACCCCCATTTAACCCGTACAAATTTGCCATTTTGAGGAGTCATGACCAAAAAAGAGCATCCATCTTATAGTACTTGTGACTTCCTGGGAACTTATTTTCATGTGCGTAAGTCGCTGTGGCACCGCCATTTGGTCCGTACAAATTTGATTGCAAATACGCTGTTCGTTTTGTTTCATATTTGTTGAGGATTTACATAGCATGGATTATTTGATTCTCATTTTGTGCTAGTGCCCAGCCTTTCTCAATAAACAATACGTTCAAACAAAAATAATTGCCTGAATCCATGATTTATGATTTTTCAGAACATTGCGTAATTACATTTGCTTATATTACCGTAATTACAGTTTTTCATATTACTCTTAATCCTTCTTTATTCAATTGCCTATATTAGATTCGAAAGTTTGAATTTTCACATCAATATTATAAAAATGCTCAGTTTTTTTAATCTCTTATATTTTTAGCCCTTGAATTTAATGGATGGTAGAGATTGATTTTCACGCCAGCCCTCAAGGACTCACATCGATCGATTAAGCTTTTAATCGATGACCAAGATGCATTTTCGGGCTCAGATTTTACCGCCTAAATGGTCAGCTATACTTAGGAACCCAAAAACGTTGTCTATTTTGATACTCTCTCACTCCTCCCTTCCTTACTCATGATTACCAATTTGGTAATACAAATTTCCACTCTCTCTTCAATCACGTAACAGCAATAATTGAAAAGGAAAGCTTCGAGTATTTAATGCTAAAATTTAACTTAACTGCAACTTCATGGAATTGGAATGTCTGTCAAGTATTTCTTACTAAAATTTCGTTAGGTGGAGTGCTTCAGGCACGGGTCATTCGCTAGTTCATATATAAAAAGAAATCCCCTCTCTGAATTGCTTCTATGATTACTCATCACCTGATCTCTTTTCTTTTTTGTTGTGGCAGGATTATCATCTCTAGAAAAGATTACTTTACAAGATGATCAATTGGCCATGGGTACTCTAATCCTCTCCAAATG
>JAXBDA010000653.1:0-75735 GCA_036023075.1 Gaultheria prostrata | reverse complement strand
CCTGCACGAATCAAACAGGGGTTTGTGTGAGATTCAGTACTAAATTAGTCCCAGAACAAATAATCCAGGACTATCAATCCCAGGACTATCAATCCCACCTATTTGAGTCCGCGAATCAAACGAGGCCAGATGGTATAACACTCTTATCATCGAAAAAAGAAGAAGAAAATAAGCTAATTGTGATAAGAAAGTGATTTCATGTGCTATGTATGAGAATTTCAAAGCCGAAAACCGGACCTGGGACCCTGCAGCGCAACATCCCACCCATCCAAAAGTGTTTACAATGGTCCGAATTCGTGAACGCTTTCGTACCGAGTATACTCTTACCAGTAAGAAAGCTTCAGCGAATCCGGACAATTGATTTCCAATATAGACGGCGGAGCTATACGCTCATCCCCGTTTCCAACGAAACCCCCCTCCCTCTCTCTCTCTCCCTCCCTTGCATGGGCAAACTAGCAGGACTCAGTAGTAGCAGAACAAGTAATACAATTTGCAGAAACTAAATCACAAGCTTGCTCAATGGCCAAAGTTACCAATCATAACAGGAACCCACTAGGTCATAAAACTAGGCTTAAGACTGCATTTCCAAGAAATATTCACTAACTGGGGATAAAATGATCGAATATATGGAATGCTGTTAACAATAAGATATCAAGATGGAAAAACAAGTTCCAAACAAAATTCCATACTAACAACGGATCAAGGACGAGGGTTGTTAAAATGGATCTACATCGAAAAACACTCCCAAGTACGATCTACCTAAAATTCGTACCTCAAGTCGTATATAGTGCGAAAAGCTGTTTGCTTAAAAGAAGGTGTAACACATCAAGAGCCTAACCCTTTATTTTTTCTGTTGAGGCAAACTTATGGAGCATATCATACTTGATGTGGTGATCAAGATCATAACTGAGATGGCGCAAGGTCACGACCTACACAGTGATTCAATCTGCAAAAAATACAGAAGTGTAACAACATGCAAACACTATGATGTGCACATAATCCAAAAGCAAAGCACAATTATTGATCTTTAACCAAAGATTTCATGAATATTTATTACTGAACTATATGTGTATAAGAATAATACAGGATGAGGGGAGGAGTTGCACCTCAAATCTCCTTTTTAAATAAGCTATACAGGGTTCTAACATGTAGCAGAAAAACTATTTCCACAATAACCAAACAAAAACTTATTCAACCAACAATTCCCACCCATCTTATTACCTTTCAATCCCAGTAATTACTGACTATGACCATTCACTTTATTCCTGCCCAAATGAAATGAACAAGGAGAAAACCTCCAATAAACTACACACTTACTGTTTTATCCATGTACAAAATGCCACAAGTAATTTCCTCCCTCATGCTATTTCTCTACACCCAATTTGCATTTTCTGATTTTCCCTTTTCCATCTTGTTAAATGCATTCACAACTGGCGGGGCTCCTCATAAATAGCCTTGGCTTCTTGAATGTCCTTTTCCAGTTCAGCAAACATCTTCTGTGAAGACTCTGCAAAGTTCTTCAACTGACAGATGAAAGCCACCAAACTCGATCCAAAACGATCGGAACCCGTAACCCAAGTCTCTAGACTCAACAAATTAACGGCTGCCTCATCATTACTTCCATCTGGCCAAGATGTCGAATGCGGAGGATTCCTATCCTTCCCTTGGTTCTTCTCTTGACGAGGTAAATAATGGGAAATTTCCGCACCTAAGTTCTTTATAGCATCCGTGACTTCCTTTGTGGGTAGAGTATCGAGCTTTTCCAACCAAACGCCACACGTGACATATATAGGTGGACCTGAGTTTCGGATGGGTGGGGGTTTCATCCTCCTTTTCCGCTTGGAAGATTCCCGAGGAAGAGAGATGCATTTGAAAAGCCACTCATTGAGAGCCTTCACGTAAGTTTTCTGAGCACCGATCCACTTTGTGAAGCTTGAAGCAAGAGTGCTCAGTTCATTCTCTAGATGGGCGGTGATCTGTCTGTGTGCTTCTGAATGTAAAGAGATTTTGATGGTGCCATGGTCGTATGCGAATGAAATGATGTGGAACTGAAGCTTGTGACACTCAAACATCACATCCCACATCCGCCTTAACCTGCCATTAGTAGCACTTGATGCACATGAGGCTAATAAATGCATGTATAACACAACAAACCAAATACCAAAACACTTTATAAATCCATAAATAGTTGCACACACACACACAAGCCCATGGACAAGCTTCCAGGTCTGTTCAGGGAAACTTATTCACATTCAACCAAAAGAATCTCCCCCAATCCTCTTCACATCTAGTGTGTAATAATATGACGTCAAAGCATTCAGTACCCTCATTTACAAACCAAATGGTTAAAATCCACGAAATTTTCACTGTATCTTTGCCTCAAGCAGACCTTCGGTTGTTCGTTCTTTAGTTTATTCTCTTTCTATTTTCGCCTTTTCATTTCCGTCACTATTACTAAAAGATTAACATCAATCTTCTTTTGGTTTCTTAATTAAGAAGACAGTTCTTTTCTTACATCAATAAAGGTCAGCAAAATTTGATAGCTCTTGTTCTACGCAAACAATTAAAACCACATGTTAATTGCCCTACAGGTATACAAACCCACACAGAAGAAGAAACTGTAAGCTAGTCAGAGAAACAATCTACAATAATGCTAGGGACACACCACTCCACTACACCACCAACCACACCTGCCTGCGTAGCACTGCATGATTGGTGGTTGCAAAGTAGTCAAAGTGTTTGTTCTCCCATTACCAAGCCCAACTATTATAATATAATAAGGGTTACCAATCATGCAGTGTCACGCAGGCGGGTGTGGTTGGTGGAGTTGTGTGTCCCTAGCATTATTGAACAATCTAAGCACCATTTTACTTATCATAGGAACAATAATAAACAGTAACTATAGCTCAAGAAGTACTTCATGCACTGTCACATCCCATATTTCACCATACTCATAAGGATCAGTTACCAACTCAATTCTCTCTCTTAAATTTGTCCAAAGAACTCTTACAGAAATCCATCTCCTCGTTTGTAAGACAATTAGTAAGGGCTCACAATAAAAAACCAGCATTCCAAGCAGGCCAAATGGTAAACAAAAGGAAGAGGTCTCAAGAATAAACAAAAATATGGAACCATAAACAAAAAGATAATGGAATTTGCTAAGCAAATAAAATGTAACAACCAGTAAAAGAAAGTAAGTAGGATACCTAGAATGCGTTCTGTCCCTTCTCCTATACTAAACTACTAATTATGCTTAATTTGTCAGCTAGTCATTAGCTTGCTTTTTTGAAGTAACAAAGATTGAAGTTCTCATCAAAACTAAAGATTACCCAGGGATCCTTGCATAAACGCACCCAAGTTTTTGTACCAGGTGAGTCGTTTATGATTCATCTACCTCTCTCAAAAAATAGCACCATGTTATACATTAAACATCGCCAAATACTAGTAAGTGGCAGCATGCATAAAAAATATCAAAACCATTTCCATACGTACATTTAGCGGTTTTGCACTAATGGAAATCCAATAACAAGCACATACCCTCCAATCAACTCCTCAAGCTGTGGCTGTAGCTCTGTGTCTCTTAGTTCCTCTATTTTCTTTGATATTGTGTCTATCCTGTGTATTGCAACACCAATTCTCGAGTGTAGATCCTTCACGACAGCTCGAGTTTTATCAATCTTGGTGTGACTTTCTTCCTTAGAGTCTAGTTGTCTAAGAAGTTTACGCTTGAGGTCATACTTCTTTCTGACCTGCTCACTAGCCTGAAATGGGAAGTTATTAGGAGCAGCAAAGTTAGGGGTCCCATACATAATGTGCAACTTCGAAAATTAATAACTGGACAAATGAGACTATTCAACTAAGAGAGAACATTCAGTTACCTGCAAGTATGATGCGGACATTGCCCAGGAAAAAAAGAAGAAGAAGATGAAATACAGAAGGTAAGCGGAAAATATTTCTTCTGCTAGTAATGGAGAAAAAAAAAAAGACTAAATAAAAAATTAGTGAAAGTTCTACTATGGTGAAACATACAAAAAATATCATCAGTTGCACATAAGTTTTGACATTTTTTATCGGGAAACAACAATTTAACTCCAGTATGTCAATTTCCTTTTACATAGGACGCTCCCAACTGAAGGATAATACTTTCTTCCAAATCCAAAAAAAAAAATTACACTGAAAAATTAGACTCTGAAGTCAAATTAAAGTACCCAATATTGAGGTTTCTGTACAAATAGTTTCTGTTAGAGCTTGTCCCACATTGGTTAATTATAACCTCCGAGTCTAGTATATGAGCCTGGGCGGACTCTCCACTCATTGCCAATTGGTTTTGAGATGGATGCTTAAACATGGTATCAGAGCTAGGCTTTCGGAGGATTTTGGACAACTCTCTTGGTTATTACCCCGTTGTTTGTGCCATAAGTGCACCTTATTTCGTTGTGATCCCAATGTTGTGGATCCGTTGTTTAACTCTCCACGTGTGGGTCACGGGTCGCACGTGCGGGGGAGTGTTAGAGCTTGTCCCACATTGGTTAATTATAACCTCCGAGTCTACTATATGAGCCTAGACGGCCTCTCCACTCATTGCCAATTGGTTTTGAGATGGATGCCTTAACAGTTTCTTAAAAAGTCATCATGGAAACAATAATTTAACTCCAGTATGTCTATTTCCTTCTACATGGGAGGCTCCCAACTGAAGGATAATACTTTCTTCCAAATCCAGAAAAAATTTACACTGAAAAATTAGCCTTTCAAGTCAAATTAAAGTACCCAATATTGAGGTTTCTGTACAAATAGTTTCTTAAACAGTCATCATATACCACTGGTACGGAAATTTCAACATACAGCACAGAGGAGTAATCAACCAAAAGGTTCATACTTCATACAGATCGAGCAAGTGCGTAATTCATACATTGATGCACCATCATTTATAAGTCATATAATAATAGCAGACCAAAAGAGGCACAATATTGCAAACAAAAGGATCAAAAAGACAGAGGAAGGACATAATTCATACACTGATGCACCATCATTTATGAAGTTATAGTCCAATAACAGAACAACAGGTTCAAAAAAGATTGAGCACGGGCAGAATTTATACGTTGTTGCGTTTTCATTCTTGAAGTTACATGTTAATAGCAGAACACAGAGGCTGTTTTAAGTGCTTGAAATAGAACCCCAAACCAAGGCAATAAATTCCAAATTGTTCAACTAAAGTACTAGAAAAGAGAGTCAATGGCAAGGTATTAAGTACCCATTGCACCCACAATAATGTTAGCAGTGGCGGTAATGCTGTTTGGGGGCGTAACAGAGCATATAGACGGCTGCAATACTTCTTTTAAGGTAGGACCAAGAAAATACCAAGACAAATCAACTTTCTAGTCTTCGTTGAGTCTTAATGGTATGGTTAAACATGCTGCAGTCAACTCTTATTACATTTTGCGTAAGTTTTTATACTATGCGTAAGTCTTAATGGTATGGTTAAACATGCTGCAGTCAACTCTTATTACATTTTGGTTAAACATGCTGCAGTCAACTCTTATTACATTTTGCATCCGAGTCAGGGTCAGGTTTTATTATAAGCTATGTAGCAACACGGAAACACGACACAGCCGTACATGACACCAATACTTCAACACGTAAATCTCAAAAAAATGGAAGACAAACACGTTGGTGACACGCTTAGCAAAATATAGTTGTAATTTATTTCCAAAATAAAAATAAATAAAAAATAAAAAGGCCTCTGATTACAATCAAAATACTGGACATCCTGGTTTCCATCTTTACCAGTACATAATTCAGTGAAGTGTTCTATCACTCAAACGTGTCTATTTGTTCAATCAACCATCATCTATCACTCACACAAGTGTCCATAAAGTATCCTCACAGCGTCCATACGGTATCCTGTATGACAGTGTCACGTACAGGTGGGATGTAAAAGAGGGCTTTCTTGTCTAAAGGCAGGGGTGAGCTTTCTCACTATACAATGACCACTACGAACATTGATTATAAGCATTTACGAACGTGTTACCAAACACGTGCTCTGGGGCCCACATCCCTAACAGTCCAATCTCATAACCTGTAAGTTTTTAACCAGCATCAAACAATCCCTAGAAGCCAAAGTTATGTTTCCTTTTCGAAGTCCGAGTCCAAGTATGTATAGGAGATCTCTAAACAATTTCAGGTAAGGATTGCATACAAACCTGTATGATCATAAATCAACGTAGATTACCCCTATATTCTTCTTAATTATATGTGCTTTTATGCCTTTAATCTCCAGAAATAGATTTATATAAACCTCTTTATTTACCTTTACTCCCAATTTACAATCCTAATCATTAATTCTTTCATCTGAAAGTTATAAATTAAAGCAGGGTTTACATATTGCCATCGCACACCAGTACTTAAAGCCCCGATTCCGAGACATATTTATCAGCCTAAAAGAAATCATGAGGAATCGGCTGATATGGCCATTTTTTCCATTGCTACATCCGTTATGTCCGTTATGTTCACCGTTACAGTCTAGCACCTTTATCATCCTCACAGCTGCTGATACAAGCAAATAGTCTCCACTTTTTAGTGATAAAAAAAATACTCTCCACTTTGTTTTGTAAATTTAGATCTACGTAGTTGGTGCTTGGATCTTCAAACACAAACGGATCTCAGTATGTTATAATGTGAGAGCATGTAGTAGTAACTAGTAATGTAATGCTATTTGTGTGTTTGAACCAACAAGTATTTGTGTCTATTAACACAAATCTACTTATAATATAATGTATCATAATTCTTATAGCATTACAATAGGTTTATCGCCATAGGTGTCATAATGTTGATTAAAACCCATTTTAAACGTTGAAAATTGTCACGAGTTGTGCTTAGCAAGAGTTTAGTTTTCAATTCATGCTATGTTTGAACACTAATCTCGATAAAGGTGCATACGATTGCGACTTTGCTGGCTGAACCACGAATAAAACTGTGGTTCTGAGCTGTTGTTAACAACACTTTTAAAAGCTCCTAAACGCCCAAACCCCACCTTGCCAAGACCAACTCTCTACCGTTCTATGCTTTACATACACTTCTGTCAGCCAACATAAACTTTTACTCAAACCCGAAATGACAGCCTTTGAATAACCTGGTACAATTGTTTTACTATTCTATGCCATTTTAATTCCAGAAACTGAGCCAAGGATATCCCCTTGTTTATTGATCCTGATAACCCTCTCTTTCTTTTCCAGTTATCAAATTCATACCATATTTAACTTGTCACCATAAAACACAAAAAAATAATGATTTTACTATCCACAAAATAAAATTGATCTTCGGATAGCCATGCATCCATGAAAACTCAGAGTTCTTGAGCGCCCCTATCAGAACTTCCAACACTGCCTCTGATATAATCCTAAATATTGTTGTAATTCCGCGTA
This sequence comes from Gaultheria prostrata, assembly GCA_036023075.1. Lineage (NCBI taxonomy): Eukaryota > Viridiplantae > Streptophyta > Magnoliopsida > Ericales > Ericaceae > Gaultheria > Gaultheria prostrata. Next base: position 68,314 of record JAXBDA010000653.1, on the reverse strand, counting down.
TCTAATTAGAGATCATTTCACAGGTTAAGATCATAAATTGCAAGTGCGATAATGACCTCCCAACTTGATGCCTAACAAACTCCAAAAGCCAGAAAAATGACAATTATACTCCATCTAAAGAAATGCAGCAAAAATTCTCACGTATAACACAAGTACACTTGCTGCAGCGACACAGATTTCTGTTAAGGACTTAGGAAGTACAGATGCCACAGACACCACTACATGAAAAATGTTCTCAGGTGATGAATGAAAAGGACATGGTGTTAAATACACATGCACAAACACGACTGTGTGGGTCCAGACAGCAGACATATACACATATAAGATAAGAGTGCCAATGAGGGTTTGCAAGATTGAAATTTGACTAAAATGCATTGGCACGTCTCATTTGATGAAGATGTGCCCATTGAGTACGAAGTCTCTAATACGGTCGTGACTCCTAATAGAAGTGATGGGTTCTTGCCGTTAACTTTTTGCAATCAGTTTCATCCAGAAACCATGCTCCCTGTCCACATTCACTATCCTTTTTTTTTTTTGATAAGTGGCTCATCAAGTACTGGCGTGGCTTTTGTGGCAGACTATCAGTAGTACTCCTGGTATCACAACTCACAAGTCTTAAATATGACTTGCATATTATCTTAAGATCATCACATGTAATCTAATGCTTCACAAATCTTCAAAGGATAAAGGAAACGTTAAATTATGGCAGAACATACCTCAGACTGAATAAATATACCGATAATCGGAAAAATTGTGACATGTCCTTCAAAATGTACTGAAAGTATCTCAGATAAATTATTACTCTGCTACATATCATTCCTAACTAGACTTCCACAGAACTTTCATGAGATCTATGGAGTATCAAGTAGCATACCAAGGGAAAAAAATCACCATACTCACAGAATATAAAATTAAATGAAATCGTCCTGTTTGACAGGAAATAGTGAGTACAGCGGATCACGCAAAAGTTATGAATTTATCCCAACATTTATACAGTATCTTTAGCTCCGACCTAATGAAACAAATTAAGACCTGTGACTTTGAAGTGAAGTAGCAAATAGTCGACCCAAATAATATTGGCAGTAAAAAATAGGCAAAAAAGGAAGTTTGGGTAAATGAAAAGGAGGATTAAGACCTGTGACTTTGAAGTGAAGTAGCAAATAGTCGACCCAAATAATATTGGCAGTAAAAAATAGGCAAAAAAGGAAGTTTGGGTAAATGAAAAAGAGGATCTACAGCTATAGTTATGAAACCGCCAGTACCTTGACTTCATCATACAGCTTCCTCTCCCATGCGTATAGTCTGTCTAAGGTAGAGGCGTGGCTTCCTGAGTTCATACAGAAATTCTGAAAGTGATTGCTGGTGAGGTCCTCTGTATCATCTCTCGAGTTTGCGCCAAGAGGATTCCTAGATGAAGACGAACGGGAAGATGTTGTCCGATGCCAGGTTAAGTACTTCACAGACGTTTGATCAGGCTCTAAGAGAACGATACAAAAAATGAAATCACATAAGAACCAAAACTTACCCAAAGAAAGTGATGAATCATAGTCACAGAAAGTTGGCGCCATGGAACAGGAAAACAAGAATCTAAATGCAACTAAACTCCAAACACAAAGATTGATCTTTGCAGTTTCTGCGCGCGCGTGTGTGTGTGTGTGTGTGTGTGAGAGAGAGAGAGAGAGAGAGAGAGAGAGAGAGAGAGAGAGAGAGAGAGAGAGAGTTTCTAAACTTATGACGTCCACATCTGCTCATGCATCCTTGCATGGATCCATAATTCTACATCCATACGAGCGTTCACCACTTAAAGAAGAAATAATGCATGTAACATGTCAACCACAATTGAACTCCATATGGACTAAAGCTATAATAAATTAAATATAAAATGTTTGACAAGCTTGTTGTGGGGATGTCCAATTAAAACATGTTTTCCAATATCCAACAAAATTAGTAGAGAGTTGTGTACAGACATAGTACTAACACATTAGAAACGTCCAAGCAACATAACATAACTTACCCCCTCCAACACGTTAAGAATTGCAATTTAAAGATTCCAGCAACTAAAGACAAAAGCATCCGGTCCTTTTACCATTTTAAGTACTAAAATTTTGATTTAATCCTGAAACCTAGTCACATAGCTCCAAATAACCTTGCAAACATAAAAAACAAAAATAACCAGCGAGATTTCAAGATTCCCTTTCCAAATTTAGTATCAAAAAAGACCAGGCAGGTGATCTAGGAGTAAATGTTTCTGCGCACTTGCCCCACATCTTATCCGAGCTAATTGTCCCAAAAGCTTAAGCAATTAGGAAAAGGGCCCAACAATGTACATCAATCTATTTATCATCCCCACATGCAAATCCGTGTTGCACGTGGAGATACAAATATAAATGATAGAGCTAAACAAATACGAAGGGGAGAACCCGAATACAACTAAGGAACAAATGCAAAGGGGAGACTTGAACCCAAGACCTCTCCCAACCTGATACCCAATTGTCCCCAAAGCTTAAGCAATTAGGAAATGGGGCCAACAATGTATATCAAGCAATTCAAAAAAAAATTAGATGCAAAGAAACAGTATGTTGAATGCATTTCCCTAGAAAGGAAAAACAAGTAACCCAATCATGACAAGAGCATTAATTGCAGATGAAGTGATAGGTTGTCACCTAATGATCGGTGGCCATGTTCAACAAAGACTACAGCACCAAAAAGGCACTGATTGATAAAGGCCATAAATTGTATGCACAAGACAAAGACAAGATGGCCTTACTTTAAAATGAGCCATTGCTCTAGATGAAGTAATGTCGGTAAAAGACCCGTTTTGCAGTTCAAAGACGTGGCATACAAGACTACATTAATGGCCATATTCATGTCACTTCAGTGTAGCTTGGTCAGTTCTACTAGCTTTTATTGCCGCTCCTATTTGGTACTCCCTCCGTCCTCCTTTATTGGTCCCTTTTGGGTTCCAACTTCTCAAGAGTCAAGGGAACATCATCATTACACTTGTCATGACTTTATTTTCTTTTATTACCCTTCAAAACATCATAATTGCTTTTTCTATTTACTACTAAAAGTGAAGGGTAAAAAAGTAAACACATCCAACTTTTTCCCATTACTTTTGAAAAAGGAGAATCTTTTGGGGACAGAAAAAAGTGGCGAATGAGACCAAAAATTGGGGACGGAGGGAGTAGTTGATATCCAATCTCTTTCTCGCTGTGGAATGCCATCTTCCACAATTCACTCCTTTATTCTCTCTGTACAAATTGGTTTCCCTAAAACGGAAGATAGGCTTCGTACAAATCTTCCTGGTGACTACATTTCACGTTTACTCGATTAAGACCAATTATGAAGGAACAAGAAATTTCTGGAAATAATGAGTCCAAGAATAAGATAAATATACAACATTTATGACAATCATTCCTTTTACTTCTCCACATAGCCCCCCTTAGGTTCTTCTATAGCTTATTGTTCTGACGTATCAGATCCTACTAGTTCAGAATTTTTTAGGAGGTAACACATTAAGTTAATGGAAACTAGGCTAGCTTTCCAATTGCCGAAAAAGAAACAGTTGTTTAATTGTTTCGATAGGCAAAAGAAGCATTTCATTCTACATGGTGTTTAGGAATTTTGAAGCCGTATCTGAATAAGGTAATGTCGTCATGCCTTTTGTATCACAAGGTCACATGAGTCAAAAGTATACCACAGGAACTCAGCCAAAGTTACCATGCATGAGTACAGAATGACTATTCCAGAATAGATGACCACGCAATTCCAACTAATTTGCAACATGTCACAGAATAAGAGACCTACCTTTCTGAACCTGGTAAAGATTGTCCCTGCAAGAGAAGCAACTTTTGAATAATGTTGAAGTTACTGACCCACCTGCAACATCGGGATATTATCATTAAAGTCTTTCACATTTACATATCATGTTAAAGTCTTCAAGAGACTCCCCAACTTGGTTAGCTTTTCTTTTCTCAAGAAATTTGGAGGGAAATCGTTGAAAGATACCAGAAAGGCACTTTCATAACCAAAAAAAGTAATCCAAGTCATCTAAAAAATCCGATAAAAGACTACCAGAGGTAAATATTAATCTTATCAGCTATTTGACTATGCAACAAACAAAAGAAATAAGACTACATTATAGTTCAACCCCCTCAAGTATTTGGAGATGTCTTGCACCCAGTCCCAGAAGACACCACATCAAGCACTCCCATCTTTTCCAACTATCAACACCTTATTGAGAGAGACTAGAGAATTTCACCTTAAAATTCTGGAATTCCAGGCTCCCAAATATAATCCACCCGATAAGAAGCCTCAAACCCGTCTACAACCATCTTCACTTTTCCAACCAATTGATCATCTCAAAGAACCAAAAAAACTGTACACACACCACACTAGTATGTTCTGACCTTTCAAGATAGTAACAGAACAAGGCCTCTTTATCCATAGCCACCACATGAAGATGAGCAAAGAGAGTTTCAATGGAACACATGTAAAACGTCTATCACGCCACAAATTCACCATTAATTCTCCCGAGTAGCAAAAAATTGTGCTTATCAATTCCATCCCATACCCAACCCAATGCCATTCAACAAACCAACCAATTGTCATACCAGTAAGCCACCAGTTACTTTCCATGTAATTCATTGGACATGCTTATCTCCGGTTTCACTTTCCTAACAAAGCCTCATTAAATACCCTAAACTTTTAATTTCTATTTGAGTTGATTGCAGTAAAACTAGTTATTATTTTGCTTAAATCAGGCAAAGCATCCATTTCTCAATGATTTGAGGCTTCAAATCTACCCAAACCAATACCCCTCAGAAAAGTCAGTGACTTGTCAGATAGCAAATAAGAAACTCTAAAATTATTTTATCAAGAAATGCACACAGCTATGATCACTTGCATACTTCACTTTTCAAATTGCTTGTATGGCTGCTAATACAAATCAAAGCCAAAGGCATAATGAAACTAAATAACTCACTCACTGGAAGCAATTTTTTTTCGGTGCGCGCGCGTGTGTGTGTGTGTGTGTGAGAGAGAGAGAGAGAGAGAAAGAGAGAGAGAGAGAGGAAATTACGGTTTTTCCCAGGGAAAATTGGGCGAAAATGAAATTTATTTGCTTCAAGCATCCTTGGAACTTCTCTCCCAGACTCAGAAGCTTTGATAAAGAGATGTTCAATCTCTTTCACGTCTGAAAAGAAGTCCTTAGCAGTAACCTTATTTTCAGGGCCATCTTCTTTCACCAGTAATCTTTTCACATCATTCCGAACAGCAACTCCTGCCGAAGTGGCTCTCAACGGTGACAAATCAGGAGAGTTGCATTTCTCCTCCTTCACAGCATAAGTTTCTGATGCTACGCTTTGTGCAGATGGAATATCTGGCAAAAAGGAACTAGCAGCTTCATGATCTGAACTAGCAGCTTCATGATCTGGTGCTCTATTAACATTTTCGAAACTCCGTACGAGTGTATCAGAAGAAGGATCGTCAAATTCATCTTCCGAATCCATAGAATCCTCCCCAGTAGAAGAACCCTTTTCTTCTTCATCTTCCAAATCAGGAATTCCCTCCTCTTCCCGAAGCTTTCTTATGTTATCAGCATTCTCAAAACCTTGGTTCAGTCCTCTCACTTCCTGTGAAGAGAATTGATTGTCGGTGGGATGGAAAAGACCAAAGTAATCCCATGGTGAAGTTTCAGTTTGAATCGGAGAAGTTTCAAACGGTGATGTTTCTGGTCTTTCAGTTGTGTGAAGCATGTTAGTCGTCTGTGAGGGACCTGAAGTAGTAACAGACCCCATAACTGGGATAGGAGGTTTTTCTTCAACTTTTCTGGAAAAAGTACTTCTAAATTTCATGTGATTCACCTGATAGTGATTTGAAGTAGGTGAAGACAGAGATGGAGAGAGGTTTTCGGTTGCATCCACACGTTGCGAAATAGATGGTGAAGAAAATGAGAACTGGGAAAGGGACTTGTCAGTCGACACAAGCGGCTCTGGTGTTGCGCTAGTAGAAGTGCATAGGGACGATTCAAGTGGACCTTCAGGTTCAGCAAACTTCCTTAAAGCAGTCCCCACAACCCTTAGAGATTGTATATATGCAACATGAGTAGCTGCTAATGAGCACCTGCCGTCAAGTGCTTCTCTAACAAACTTCTTTCTCTCACGGCACAGCTGCAAAGCCTTATCTTCATCTATTCTAGAGCTAGAAGCCCCCATCAATCCAGTTTTGACTATAGTTTTATTTTAAAGCCCCACTTGAGCAAGTAATCAGGACATGGGCTTCTTCCTGAAAAAGTAGTTGTGTGACTATCAGAAAGACTGCAGAAGACTTGTAGCAATCATGCAGAATGCAAATATTAGTGAACTTGCGAGTTATTCAGATCATGGAAAGTAGTGTATTAACCATTAAGACAAGAGAACCAAAATCATACCGAACTTTTCTACTACGGGAAAAAAATATACCAGATGATAAGTTTCAGAACAGTAGAATGATATCATATGTCTTTTATTTGGAATTACAAGAAAAAGATGCAACCATTCATAATGATGGAAAAGGAATTCCATTAGTTCAAACTAAACATACAGAAAATCCAAGCTTTATTATAAATGAAAATCATTTCCACAAATCTCGCGTGTTAAATCAAAAGCATCATGGATCAAGAACAACAAACTTCAACTCGATTTTAACTTTAAAAAAATCCCGTGATACCAGCCATGCACAGAGTGTATTTGCTACAGCTGTACCTTTGCCAAATGATACCTGAATCTTAAACTAGTAAAACTCACATAACAAGCTGAACAAGAAAACAGAAAAAAGGAATTTGCTGGGATGTAGATTTCATGCAGAACCAAACAGATTAGTCATCAGTGATTGAAGCACAGCAACACAGAATTTCACAATGGGCACCGCCACAACCACCGAGCTCAGAATAGAATTCTACCAGACTAAGGACAAGAAAGGGCACTCCAGTAATCAATTGAGCAAAACAAATACCAAAACTATACTGACAACTAGAAAAACAATCTAGAATTACGACAACTCTAAGAATTAAAACAAAAGATCATAACTAGAACGGTTACGTAAGCATTTGATTTGGAAAATCTCCATAAAAAGTGTTTTAAGCTTGCTGATGAGACGTCTGAGTAGCTTTAATTATGAAGCAAAAGCATCAGTGAACAAATAGAGAAAAAGAGGGAACAAAGTGAAAGGCTACAGGACCTACAACTTGTAACCTTAAAAGACCCAAAAGGCAAATCTCTAAGAATATCCGTCTATTGGCACCGCCAAGCAAATAACCAAGGAATTGTACCCAATTTCACAACTACAAACAGATAGCTACCAAAATATAAACCTCCGTAAAATTAACATTAACAAAACAAAAATAAACACAGAGAGAGAGAGAGAGAGAATGAGAGAGCAATAATGTCAAAGAAAACCTAGTCTTACCAATCAAAATCCATGGACAATAAACTAAGCCCATCAAATAGGAATCTAATTCAAGTTCTAAATAGAGTAGAACTAATTATAACACTTAACAAGCATAAACACATAAGCGTGCAACCGCCAACCAATTTTTGAATACAGAAAGGCAATTCTACAGAGAAGCAGAGGAATAAGTTCGAAGGCTGCAGAAATTAAAATTTAACCCTAAAAAAAGAAGAAAGCCCAAAAGGGGAATCTCTAAAAATATTCATCAATGGACTCTCCAATGCAAAAAATAAAGAGAATTGGGCCCAATTCACCACGACAAACAGAGAAACTCAAACCTCCATAAAATTAGCAAACGCAGAGAGAGAGAGAGAGATCAAACTAGAAACCCATCAAATCCAAGGATACCAAACTAAAAACCAATCAAAATTCAAGTTCTAAATGCACTGAAACCAATGACAAAGTTCCCTAACACCTTAGAAAACACAGATACACAACCGCCGCTATACAAACTCAAGCCAGATTCAACCAAATTCCCTATTTGTCAACTAAGTCCAGAGTCAAAATCGAATCAATCAAAGCCAAATCCAACACCAAAACCAATAAAAACCCAACACCAAAAAATTCAGACAAACAGTTCAGAAAATGAAATCGAAACAATTCTGTGGGTAGTATACCTGTTGAAGCTCAAGTCAATCGGTGATGTACGGCAGCCGTTGATTTCAGGTAACAAGACCCAGTTGAAAGAAAAAATGAGAGAGAGAGAGAGAGGAGATTTTAGTGCAGAAGGGTCATGTGGGGTTTTTGGGCAGGGGGCGAATCTGGAGGGATAAGCAGGTTGGGTTCTTCCATGCAAAAAGCAGGGAAGAATGGTGGTGGTGTGCGAATGTGGAGCCCACTTCAGTAAAGTAAATTCCATTTTTGCTTTGATTATCCCTATGGGATGGAGTAATTTACACACAGGAAATTATTAGAATAGAAAAATGGCGTCATTCGTACGCGGATGATTTGTAAAAATTCTCCATACTCGCTCCTGATGGTGGTTCTTGGGTTGCAAGCAAGAAATTACGGTACTGGTAATTGAGAGAAATTGACATAAGTCAAAGACTGGACTCTTAAGTTGACGTTTTTAGTTGATGTATTATGAGATCACAAAGTACAATAAATCAATTTGAAATAAATTAGTTTATAAAACAGCTCATTATTTTTGTCGAATATTTTTCTATCGATTATGTCTTAATGAGAGAATTAAAATGGCATACAAGCACAGATAAATGATTACTACGAAAGTAATTGTGTATCTAAAAGAAATTTAAAAAGATAATCGATTTTTACACCCCAAATTGATATCCATTCCCTCCTTTTTTTGTCTTTTGGAGAGACTTTTGCTTACTCCCCTTTAAAAAAAATTAGCTAAAATTAACATGTAAGAAATTTAGGTCGTCCGATCTACCTCAAAATGTGTACAAATATATATTCCTAGAGCTTTTTGCTTTTTGCTTTTTTTTCGTTTTTTTGTTTTTGAACGAAATATCCTAACCTATTCCCAGAACTTCTTTCCCAATAAGACTTGTTTTAGATTGCTGATTACGGATATTCGTGGGCTTAAATTTTTGTCTGTCTTTTGAAATTGCGTAGGAATGAAATAGAAAGAAAAATATATATAAAAAATATTTTTATTTTTTATTTTTCACTGTCTCGCATCACTTGGCATGCCTTTCCAACGACTACTTAAACCGGAGGGCGGACAAGAAGTGTGTTGAGAGAGATTTTTCAGTAGGTAACATGTGGTACCCAATCGGCGCACCTAAATTGTTTATTTTGGCTTTGGACAGTCCGGATGTGGAGAGAGAGAAAGAGAATATAGGATGATTTAATCTTGGTCGTCCAATACACTTTTGGCTGACTCAGATGTAACGTATGGGTACTACATAGGCTCGGCTCGGCCACATGGTACCCGGTAGGTATCCAAAAAAATTTCGTAGGTGTGGGTAAAAAAATAGTAGCAGATGATATGGTCACATCCAACAACCTCATTAACAAAATCGACTTTTTTAAGGTTACAAATTGTTTTTTATAACATCTTTGTTTATTTTAGTCCTAGTTTTATTTATTTATTTATAAGAGACACAAATATAGTATCAAAAGCAACAATCTCTAGAACAATTAACCACCTGTCCCCACTCATAGATCCCCTAATAATTCTCTCTATATTCTCTAATGAAATAAAAAAATAACTCTATTATTTCCTCTCTCTCACATACACACATAAAAAATTATTTCAATGTCCGTGGAGCACTGTCATATGGTGTCCCAACTCCATTTTTCCTGCATATTGGATCTGTCCAAAACAAGTGTGTGAGTTCTATTAAATTGTGCGGTGGAGAAGGTATCTGACGTACCCACCTGTCACGAGGGCATTGAATTATCTCTTATGGAAAGGGAAGCGAAATGCTGGAAAAAAAGAAAGAAAGAAAGAAAGGAAAGTTCGAAGTAACATGACATTAAACCAAACATGGACAAACTTGTTTTCTTCTCTCTTTTTTTTTTTTTTTTAATTTCCTTCTTAAATTCCAAATACACCTGATTCTCCATGTAATTAAATTTCATTAAACTACACGGTCATTATTTCCTCCATTACTATCTTGTTCAATCTCTTCTATGTCATTTAATTTCATTTTTAATTTTATTAACGTAACAGAATTTTGACCTTGACGTTTTTGTCTATTGGAGCAAACGCTAGAACAGAAACAATAAGTCTGGTCAGATATTATTGCCTTTGTTTATATATTTAATTATTTATGTATTCATGAATTGCGTAATTCTCGATGAGATAGATAATGCTTGAAAATTTATGAAAATAGATGTGAAGCGACTACAAAAATAAGCAATCAAGGAGCCTAATAAGACGTGCAAAGTGATTTCAGATGTCTTCGCTCAGTAATAAATAAAAAATGTGTAAAATTTCCCACTATTTAAATTTTGGACTTTTAAATTTTTGCTAGAGATGCAATTGATTGCATAAAATCGAAAAAAAAGAAACAGTTTTTGTTAGCTTTGCCCAAAATAGTAAGTCCAAATGATTAAAGGCCCAATTTTCTTTAAAAAAAAAGGGAAACTGGGCCTAAGTATTTTTTATTTCATTTGCAAATACCCGAGATCTTGATTTTATTTCATTGGTAAATACCCAATATATATATATAATCCTGATTTTAATGTTTTGTACACCTAAAGATTTGCTCTCATAATATTCTGGACTAAAATATGTAGTGCCCTATGAACAAAATTACCAAAGGTAAATGTCCCTTACAGTTACTTGAATTGTGTCACAAGTATGTCTTACAAAAGTGTGCGTATACATGTACACTCTCTGTAATAATACTATTAAAAATATACTGTATTAAACTGCCCGAAACATGACCTCCGAGGTAATAGTCTGGCTGATAGGTCAGTTGGCCTCCACAAAGGAGATTCGGGTTCGAGTCTCTCCCCCGAAGTGGCATTGGGGGATTTTGGTAGTGTTATACTACTATCAGCTTGTGCTGAGGTGGTGCTGTGGTGACGACATGTTCTCACGGACAGTAGCTATGGCTCAACCGGACATTCCACAGCGGATCGGGAGCCTCTATGGTCACGCCCAAGGGGAGTTGCTACTCTGGTCGCCCCCTTCCACCCTTTTTCAGTTAAAAAAAAAAAATCTGCCTAAAACAGGGGAGTGAGGAGTCGCCCAAGTCCAACCAACATGATTTCTTAATTTCTCTACGCATTGTGCAGCATGCGGAGAACGCACACAATGCATTTTGCAACAAGAATATTGTTTGTGAGATTTGTGCAGAATACATTTTATATATTTATTTGTTAATCAAAATGAGAAAAGTAAAAAGTAAAAAAACTCATCCCAGACCATTTTTGACTTCTCCTCTCTAATGTCAAATTTTGAGAATGAATTTTGGCTTAAAATGTTTTGAGTTTGAGCAGCCAAACACCCAAAACTCAAAAATGAAAATCTGAAAATGCTTTCCAACCGGCCAAACAAGCCCCAAGTAGAGTACTCGTACAGTAGTAATTTTTGAGGTGGCCCACATGGGGGGGACAGAAATAAAAAAGGTATTCTAGGTTGATCGCATCTAAAAAGTACTTAATGGTTACAAAAACGAATTCAAATCTCAAAGTTAATCTGTCTGTCTGTCTCTTTTCTCTCCGGTGACTCATCACTTTCCAATAACATAATTCAAACAAGTACTTAAAGCTTTATGTTTACTTTTCAAATAAATACACTTTAATCAATGCTCTTTGGGAAAAAAGGAAACAAAAGCTACGTACAGTACAGTGTTCTTTTTTTAATCCTAAAATCTCGTATCAATGCCGTGTTATCTTTTTTAGTATGCCACTTTGGTGGGTGCTTTTGGACGCATCCATTTACCACGTTAGTAAAAGGTTTCAACGTAAAATTAGTACCCCTATTAATTATTGACTTGACCCTTTCCAATACTTGACTTAAATTTGTGATGTTATATAGGAGTAACATAAAAGTTGTGTGCAAAAAAAAAAAACGGAGTCTAATGCCCCGTTTTACTTAGGGGTGAGCATGGACCGGATTGGTTCGGTTTTGTAGTAAACCAAAAACCAAACCACTACCTTCGGATTACGAATTTGGAGAACCAAACCAACCCATAAAAAAGCATAGAACCAAACCAATCCAAACCATTAAGATATGGATCGGTTTCAGTTTCGAACCACGGTTTGCTTAAAATTGAGATATTATTTCTGTAGAGTATTTAAAGTACTTAAAATTGTGAAGATTAATAAACCAAAACTTATATTAAATCTGATTCCATTAAAATTAATCATGGTAATAAAGGAAATCAAGTAATAAGAGTAGGCAATGACTGAATCATGTATAGAAATTTAGAAAAATAAAAACGTGTTATGGAATCAAAATTGGAATGGAGAATTTCATTAGCAAATTTTGTGGCTATGACTAAACCACTACTGGTGTATAGGAATTAAAGGAATAAGTTATGAATTTTAGGCAAAATAAAATCTTGCACAGAGAATAAATAATGAATAAATTAAATTAGGAAGTTAGTTAACTATGACTTGTATATATAAATACATTTATATATAGTACAGAGGGTTCGGATCGGATTGGGACCAGAACCATGAACGTAAATCCATAAACCAAACAATTGAATATGGATTCTAATTTTTTTAAACCAGGACCAAACCACGTTACTAAAAAATCGAACCAAACCAATCGGTTTAGACTGGATTCACGGTTTGACGGGTTTTCTGCTCACCCTTAGTTTCACTAACTCAAAAAGCCAAAAATCATCTTATTACGCTTTTCGAGCTAGGTTATCCCCTCACAATACATCACATAAAAAACCATAAAAAGCCAACGCGTTTTTTGAGCTCTCACATAAAAAAGCCAAAAAACTCAAGTTAGTGGCACACCCCCTAATTGTGTGAGTTAGGTTGTTAGTAGCTTTTTTTTTTTTTGTCAGTCGTCATTCCTAATCTAGTACATGGACTCGATCCAGGAATGCATTGTGAAACATCCAAGAACTCTACTGCATGAGCTAGCCACCACTTACGATTGTTGGTAGCTATTTATGTATTTGTATTCCATTAATACAACTAGCGCTGTGTTAAATTAGATACACATTCAGACAAAGGTCCCGTAATTGTAATTTCCAAAGTTATAGGAGTATGTAATTTTCTGCTTTCTAAATTACTACTATTCCAATACTAGATAAAGTTATTTGTGGTTTTTACTCTATTTTTATTAGTGTTCTGGAGCGACTTTATGCTCTATATTTCAACTGAACAGCCAATACATAAACTTATTTGTGAGACTTTTTTCTCATGTTTTCTGTTTCTGCACCGACGACTTTACCAACATATAGGAAATTACAAACACAATACAAGTTAGACATTAGTTTTTTGTTCACTTACCCGAAAAAAATACTCCTAATAAAGACTGTAACAAAAGCAAGAAACTTCTCCAAAGTTTAATCGAACAGAAATAAGTTATGATACTATAATGGGAATGATCTTCTTTAGGGTGAAATTTTGAACGTGAAATACTACCGGATGAACACAAATAGAAAATTTATTACTCTGTTTCGTTGTTAATTTACATATTGAGGAACATATAAAGTTATTTGTAGTTTTTTGCTCTCTGTTTTACTCCTATTCTAGAAGGAGATTAAGTTATATATGCGACTTTGTACTCTGTATTTTAAATGGAACAGCTAACAAATAAAGTTATATGTGCGGTAATGTAGGGAAATTGCAAAGGTTAATTTTAGATTTGAATGCCTTTTTACTTTTTGAACATTTAAAGTAATGGAGCCCACTTAGGGGTGTTCCACTAAAGGGTTTTTTGGATTTCTAGTTGTAGTTTAAATCTACAACTTGTTCCACTAAAATGTTAGCAAAAAAAAAAACAGAATTTTTTTGATTTCGTCATTTTGTCTTTATTCAAAAAAAATTTGCATTTATTAGTTTTGCGTCATTTTTTTTGTGGTTTATTGGATCCTTTCTACGAGACGAATCTAACAAGTATGAAATTATAGTGAAAATTAATTATTTTTTGAATACAAAATTAAACCAATAAATCACGTATTTTTGGCTTTATTAAAAAAAAATTAGTTTTGACTATGTATAATCTTTAGATTCGTCTCGTCGAGAGGAACCAATAAACCACAAAAATTTGATACAAAACTAACATTTGCGAATTTTTTTTGAAAAAAGACAAAATGAATAAACCAAAAAGCAGGTTTAGTGGAATAGAGTGGTTTTAGAGTTAAAACAAAACCAATTTTTTTGGGGAGTTTTTTGTTAGTGGAATAGAATGATTTTTTGAGTTAAAACAAAACCAGTTTTTTTTTTTCAGCGGAACACCCCCTTAGTTGCAATTTTTACCCCTTTCATGCTTAAGTTTTGCACTAGTTTTTTTTTTTTTTATTATCCCGCTTGACATCTTTTAGGCTTTAACCACAACCCAACTCTAGTATTGGAAATACATAACACACTTAAATAAACTAACTTCTCTAGTTTTTAAAGTAATTTGCCTCCTAACTCCATTATTCGAGATGGCCTTAAAAGTAAAGTAGTAGCTCATATGGGCAATGTAGTGGTGGAACCAGATTTGAACTTAGGGATGACACCTCAAATGATCAACATACTGGTGTCTTTGATTGTGTAGCTAATCAGGACCATTGATATTTTAGACCTCGTCGAAAACTTTAGGCATGCTAAAATTCGAGTTAATTGAATATCGTTTAATTTTTTTTTTAAATCACATTTATCTCTAGAAAAATAGGTTTAGAAAAATTGCAACACTAGATGAAAATCCATTTTTTCAAGAGATAAATGTGTTTCGAAAATACATTAAACGATTTTCGATTAACATAAATTTTAGCGTGCCTAAAGTTCTCGATGAGGACTAAAAGATGAACATCCCAATCACCGAAACGGACGGGGGAAGGGCCCAAAAAATTGGGCGGACAGGACCGTCCAGAGGATCCTCCTCCTCTGATATTATCATGTGAAATTTTCTGGCACATGGTATATATTTAAAAATAAAATTATGGAAATTATATCATATGCTCGATAATGTAAAGTGGGAAAGATAAATTCATCCTATATCGAAGAAGGAAAAGGGGATATCGGAAATGATATTCACTTTTAAGGTTAATAACGGTAAATCAAAATACTCATGATGAATACTTGGTTTTTTGACCGTCCCTTCTCAAATTTGACATGGAAATGAGGAAATCCATCCTTCTGAAAAATGGTGTGATTAGAAAAACCGGGAAGCTTGGCAATGAGCTGGAGTGGATTATTCAGAAAGGCTAGCTGAGACGAGACACTGGGAAGAGAATTAGAGAAATGTTCTGAACCAACATTTGCAGCTACAGAGAAGGATACCAGAGGCTATGATATTTTCCGGGAAGGGTAATAATATGCATAATAGCATTGTGGGCAGGGTTGCAAATGAATCGAGCTCGGTTCGTTAAGGGCTAGATTTTGTTCTTTTTGTTGTAGATAAGCGCAGCTAATAAATAATACTCAAGCTACCACCGATGGTGATAGCCTGGTAGGCAGGGTGCCTCACATTCTCAGGGGAGACTCGATTTCGAGTTTTGCCAGTGGCAAGAAATTGTGACGATATACACTTATGCCAACTTGTACCTACCTAATTGTGGGTGGGGATCAAGCCCCGTTACCAGAGTGTAACCATATTACGTACAGTATTTAGTGATGCTTGGAATGTTTTGCCGAAATATAAAACTAGGGAGTAGTTGGTAGTCTTTGATTGTGTAGCTAGCCAGGCTCTGTAGGTGGAAATTTTTTGAATCTTTGTTGCCCCTCCCGGTTCAAGACAATGATTAGAAGCGTCCATTTTATAGTTTTCATCAGGCCCCGTTCCACTAACTAATTTTTCCTAAAAACAAGACAGTTCATTCTCTCACAATATATCAACATAAAAAGGTGTGAACACAAAAACCAAGACAATTTTAAAACAAAACACACTTGGTGGAACGGGGCCACATCCACATAAAATATTATAGCTTGATAGAACATCGATAGGTACAACAAAAATTTGTACAAGGAAAAAAATGAGCAATTTTAGTTTCAATAAAAAAAAACACAGGAAAGTTGAGTGAAGAATTACAAAAATGCTGCTGAAATAACCCTTACCTCTTTACTTCTTATTCCTCTCACTTCGTCGTGATCTCCCTCTCTCTACCCTAGACTACTCCAAACACTACATCGCCTACGAACCCTAACCTAGGTTTTTCGATTTAATTTACGTTTTTTCCTAAGTTGCTGGCTTCAATTTTTCCCACAAAACTGTTAAATCTTGCTGAGACTTATCCCGACTGAAAAAAAAAAAAAAACTGTTAAAATCTTGATGAGACCTATCCCGACTGAACCAAACATGAGCTTGGCCTATGAATCGGATATCATCAGTTTTGTTTCATCCTGTGTGAATCAAACATGGGATTGTGTAGGATTCTAGACTAAATTAATACCGAGACAAATAGACCAGGACTACTAATCCCGAGATTCTTAATCCTTTCTGTTTTAGTCCCCGAGTCAAATGAGACCTCAAAGTATCATAGAGAAGTACCAGAACAACCAAAAAAACAAATCCAATAAAAAAGAAGGCAAAAGCAATGTTTCAAACGGGTAGACCTTGGCAAACTTCATTCGAATAGCATCTCAAAAAACCAAAAAAACAGAGCAAGTGCACTTTGAAAAACTACACAATCATATAACTTGCATATTGAAAATGAATAGAGCAGAATAAAAATGAGGTTAAAAGATGTTTCTCTTGAAAGATCAAAGAGAGAACAATGCATAGCCAAAAGTAATAGTATTTGTTTCATGAACTTGCGAAATCTATTTAAATGTATTTTGAAATCAATTTGATTGATATTCGTTTGACAAAAAAGGTTAAAGCTCTTGATGAGCTCTAGAATATGAATAATTCCAATAGCTTCAACACCGGGAGAACTTCCATTACTACGTATCTGGACCCTCCTGACCACTTCCTTGAATTTTCACTACAAATTTTTGTTGTTGATTGTCCCGGAAAATTTCACAGATCTAAACCTATACTTTACGAATTTTAAGGAACCCTGTTGGACTGAAGGGAGAGGGAGTGAAGTGAAAGCATTAGCTATGATGGGAAATGAAAGAGAGAGTACCCAAAAACACAAGGTCAAAAGTAATACAGCGGGTTTCAAATAAAGATGTGTGGGCTTAAAACCACAACACAATTACAAAAACGAGAGCAAATATCATCCTAATTAATCAAACTTCTTGGAGAGAAAACCAGCAAATAACACAATGACAATCATACCAAAACTTTTCCATGACCATCCCACTACCCAAGGTTTCCTCACTGATGAATCAGTTAGTTGGCATACTCTTAATAATGTCAGAATCACCTGAAATTGAAAGGGAAAAAAATATCAAGCATCAAACTGATTATAAGTATCTGATAGACCTAACAAAAGACTTAAGAGCTAAAATAATTACCAGGATCGATTACGCTTAGGCAGCAAACCCTGAAATATTTGCCACAAGCAGTCCCTAGGTCCACATTGTCTGATACAAGACAAAATTGAAACAATCAGGGGGTAGGTACCAAAACTAGACACTACAATGATTTCTCTAAACAACCACCAAACGAGAAAACAAGGAGATAAAACATTTAAGGGGTAATTGTTACACTTGCATTACAGCGACCCAAAAGGGAATGGCCAACGCAAGAAAACAAAAAAAAAGCTTAACAAAACATGATTCAGTAACTCAGAAAGCAAAATTGAATCCAGGTGTAGGGATGATCATCAATGCCCGATAAAGTGACAAAGATCTGAGGTAGCCAATTTGGCGTATAACTAATCACATGCACGGCATTCATATTCTACAATCCCAAGGGGAAGAACATGTAGGTTGGAGAGAATAATCAGGAACCCTCCCCATAGTTTGGAGTCAGATCCCCGCAATAACTTTCCATTGTCTAGGATTTCACATTTTCAGAAGTACAATCCAACAAGGTGATACAAAAGAACTACATTTGAATGCTTTGAGAAATGCCTCCATGGATTGCCTGACCCTTTATTTTTTCTCTTTGATTCTATAACAAACATTTTTAGGAAGAAAAAAATACGTACTCCTAATTTAAGTAAGTGTTGAACTAAATTGCAATTCGCTACAAGCGTTTCTTGAAACAAGCTTCTAATTTGGGGGTTCTGTATTCCACATTTTTTAAAAGACACGGAAAGTGAGCATGAATGAACAAAGCGCATGCTTGACTCAAATGTCAGTGCAACCCAAAATTCAAATTGCACTTTTAACAGATAAGCCATGTCTCCATTAGCCAACACGTCACACGCATCATGATTTACCAAAATAAACACCCGATACAAACAATTTTGAATGTACAAAAGAAGTAGCAGCAGCAGTAGGAGTAGGTAGGTGGTAGTAGTAGTAGTAGTAGTAGTACAAGTACAAAATCAACGAACACAATAAACCCTGCTCTAAATAGCTGGGTTCACCTAGATGATCTTGTTCCATGTATCCGCAGTTTGAATACAAACTTCAGTTAAGAACTATAGGGTACCATATGGATTCACATATAGCAGGTCATGCCCCATCCCATCATGATGCACGCGAGTATGAGCTCTCCAACAAGGAAGAGGCATCAGAAAAATATTTATATCACACCTATAGTATTTATCAGGTCATAAATCTTACTGGTAGAGTATTTCAAAAAGCTAACCACCTCTTAATTGCCAACATAAAAATGAAATTCATGTAACTGAAATAAAGCAATAAAGAGAATAGATTAATGTGAAGACTCAATCCTCTTTTTCCTTCTGAAATACTTCTATAACATACCGTCATGGATAACACTTTGACACAGCCATGAAACAACAAAGAAAGAAAACAGGAAAGGAAGGAGATAAAAAACAGAGGTAGCAAATTAATATCAATGGTAATTAACTTACTTCCATTGTAGTGGTGAACTCCAACCTTCGCCAACATAGCGTAGTACTCTATCTCAGACTTCCGAAGAGGAGGGCAGTTATTGGCAATGATAACCAGTTTTGCTGAGGAACATAAACAAAACCAGTTTCACTTCGATTCTTTCATCCAACTTATGCGAGAAGCAATGCAAAAAAAAATTCAAAACTGCAACTCAATTTCTTTCCAAACACTACAACGTAATCATGCTTCCAAATTACACAGCCACACCACGGGTCAAAGTAAAATTTCTGCTGAATGGACAATCTCTCTGTAAACAGTAAAGTTCAAAATCAATTTCAATCGTTTATCTTGACACCAATGTTTCTGATCAAATTTAATCTTTTCAAAAGGGTGGTGATCTTGGAAATGGGTCAAACGTGAATCAGGGCAGTACGCGACCAGAAAACCAAACGGGAGTAATTCTACATCTTTTTGCAGTAGCAAGTGCAAAAGGGTTAGCTCAAGTGGTAAGGGGTGGAAGTGAGTTCCTTACAAAGTTACAAAAAAGTCTCCGGGTTGACTACCACAAAGACCAAAAAATGTTTCGGTCCACCCTCAACGTAAGCGAAAACTTGAGCCAAATAGCCCATTTTATGGAGGGTTCAGGACACTAAAGTTTGTCGTGGCTGGTTGGATCGGTTCTGTATTACCTTAGTTAATAGATCCACAGAATAACAAAGTAAATTAAACAGAACGGATAGGAAACAACCTTTGGAGTTCCTGAGAGTCTCGAGAACAGTCTTGGATCCCAAGGTGTACTTCCCGCTCTTCATAACCAGAGCGAGCCGACTGTTAATGCTCTCATGAGTCCTCTTCTGAAATGACAAAAACATATATTTTAACCAATTAGTGTAAGCTTTAAAATCTAAATCATACCCTTCAACTTCTTAAAACAAAAACCAAAAACTCGAAATCAACAACTCCGAACAGTGCGACACGATCTCAGCTTTTACAGCCCCGCAAATATGTTTTCTTGACTTCTCATTTCTCGATGGCCAAACAAAAACTAAGCAGAGTCGAATCAGAAAACATTTTTCTCGTGAACCAAACAAAATCGCAGAAATAAAACGGAGCAGATATTGAAAACGTAATCAGATGAAAGACTTTACGGTTTTCTTGGTGCCGGCGACCATGTTTGGTTGTTGAGTAAGAACCAGACTTCGGAAACTTCGACTGCGATGAAGAAGAAACCCTAGAAATGTGTGGGGCGAGAGATTAGGCCATTAGGGTTTATGAACGGACTTTAATACATGTGCCCTGGGCCATTACGATTAGATTTTGGGCCTGGGTCAGGTTCAGCAGCCCACCTGTTTACGGGCCCCACAAATTAGGCCGAGGAACTATACTGGTTACGGGCCGAGTTTTTTTTGGTGTTTCTGTTTTATTAATCTATCTATCTTCTATATTACATCGGAGAACGGTTTTACATTTTCTCTCTTTCACAACTATTCTCCGTGACAAATTAAAGGGCTGGAAAGGTGTCATTTGGAAAATGATGTAATGCTTGGTTAAATTGGTGTCATTTGAGATAAGACACACCTGTTGTTGGGTAAAAAAAACATGATGCTTCATGAAGGGTGTTGCGGAGAAGTATAATTACTAGTGTTGATTTCCTTAATGTTGGAATCACATGCCCGTTTGGGTTCAACGTGGCCGTTGGACCAACCGACGTTAATATTTGCGGCAAATGTTGCATCGTTTCGGTGGGTATCGGATTGTTTCACAACAGTACGCATTTTCGGCATTTCGCATTTCTTTTTATTTATAGTATTTCTGTACTTCAGTAATTCGGCATTTAGCATGTGATTCGGTTTAAAAGTTTATTTTTCACAACAGATTAGCTAGATTGCTTAAGTTATCTAATCCATCTGTTGATATTGTCTCTGAAACAATGTTATATTTTTGGGTAATGCTTTGGTGGTGGCATATATGCCAAGTGGGTATCCAACTTATTTGATACATTTGCAATAGACAAATTGCTTGGTTGTCACCATGTTTCGTATGTGAATATATGTGACCTTTGGGGTCAAAACCCAAAGGTGTGACCTTAGAGTTGATGTGACCGTTAGGCTCACACTAAAGTCATAATTTTTCAAAAAGTCATTTGGGCCAAATTAATTAGAATTTTTAAACATGTAAATTCATGTTTTGAATTATTTGAAATTGAGTTTTGATAGACTCAATAAATGTGGTTGCTATGTTTTGATTCGGTGTGAAAACTAAGATTTAGATCATTTTAATTTCTACGATGTTTTGTAGTTATCAAGCAACTACACCCCACAAGATTTTTTTTTTTTTAAATATAGTGAATCTAAAAGAGTACATAGAATGTGTGTCGCATTTTATATAAACTCATGGAAATTTGAGTATAGAGTTACTCGATATTGGGCGAGTTACTCAATATGGGGGTTATTTCTTGTGTCTTGAAACACGAGAGATGAAGCAAAAGTTTTGACATTCTTTTTATCATGTCATAAACTACGGAAATTATTATTTTTTATAAATCCTGAATTAAAATTTCAGAATTGCGGGGGAGTAATTATAATTTTCATAAACTTTTATCTATGTGTTGCACTATAGATTATATATCCAACGGTACTCTAGAGCGTAGAGTAGTCAATTATATATTTGATTTAAAAGACTAAAAACATCCACGAGTGGATACATATCTTTAAACTTTGAAAGAGCAACAAAGGTTCGGAAATCCTCTAAACAAACATGTATACTAATGTCTACAATAGAGTCTAATCAACTCATTGCATTAGACAAAAGCAAGTAAGCAAAGCGGCTACGCTATTTCTTAGAGGATGTTCCTATGGGGTCCAATTCTCTGTGTCAGTGGATATAAGAAATCTCCTGCATGGAGTTAGGTAGCTTTTGGCTTTGAACCTCGCCTTGTGAATAACTATCGGACTTACTGGTTAATCAGTGAACGTGATGTCTTGAATTGTTAAGCCGTTTGTGTAAACCAAGACAATAGTCAACACATAGAATCATTCCAACAATTGGTTCTTACGGTTGTGCCCATTTTGGCCCTGGAACACTGACGACTAGTTTCAGAGAGTGTTTTTTAAAGAATTCAGCCTTAAAATTCTCATAGAAGCGGCCTACTTCTACAATGTAAATATTGAGACTAACCGTTCTATATGGTCATTTGTGTCATTTTTTTAATAACTAGTGGCCACCATAGTTTATCATTAGAAATTGAGAAAACAAGAAAACGATTGGGGAATAACTCAATCGGTGTCTAAACAGGCCAAACCGGCTAACCGGGAGCCATATCTCCCCACGTGAGAATCCGGTTGGGGCGTTTGTTCTTTCTATACGTTGCCTAGTGGTATCTTAAGTAGTTTATCATTAGAAATTGAGAAAACAAGAAAATACTTCTGGAATAACTCAATCGGTGTCTAAACAGGCCAAATCGGCTAACCGGGAGCCATATCTCCCCACGCGAGAATTCGGTTGGGGCGTTTGTTCTTTCTATACGTAGCTTAGTGGTATCTTAAGTAGTTTATCATTAGAAATTGAGAAAAAAAGAAAACGATTGGGGAATAACTCAATCGGTATCTGAACAGGCCAAACCGGCTAACCGGGAGCCAAATCTCCCCACGCGAGCTATTGTACTCTTTCTTTGTGTCGTTTGCATTGTTTTTGCATTGATTATTGAGTCAATTTCATTCATGTGGTGGATTGTTGGAAAAATATTTTGGATATAATATTTTATTTGAAGTGTGAATGAAAATTGATTTGATTTAGAGTTGCATCTTTTCATTGACACCTGTTCGTTGTGGACGGACGCGTCCTTTCGTGAACAAATGTGTCTCTTCTCCCTGGTGACTATTCGTAGAGTCACCAGTTGGTCTATATATATAGCATCATTTATTCATTTTAGAAGTTGATTTTTTCTGCACTTTCATTGAGTCAGAGTCTTTTATTGGGGAGAGTACAAGCACGAGTTTGGTTCGCCTACCGAATAGATTGGAGTGCTACTTCCGTTCAGTGAAGATCAAGTAGTGCTGGGAGATAGACATTCATACAAATCGTAAGCACCGTAGCAAGGACGAATATGTCTTAAGTACATAGTGTTAAACACTCGCTTTGATCATAATTTCATTTCATCGGTTTCCAGGTTTTGCGTTATGATTTTATAGCATTCATATTTTCGGTTTTATCACAAAAAGTAAATACATATTTTCTAACACTCATTTCTACGAAAATGCCATGTCGTCCAGCGGAGCCTAGAAGAAGGTGACTTGCGGAGACAGCTGACTCCTAGAAAAGAATAGCCAAACCAACCCAGTTGGCTGGTCAATCTTAGAGATCTTATCGGCCGGCAAACTGGAGACGCATGACCACGGTCCCAACCTTACCAGCACCAGAGGTGTACTAATCAATGAACCCCCGAACCCCACTTTCTTTTCCGACAAAATCAACCAAGCCTAACTAGTCACGACATGTTGATATTGATTGAGTTGGAGGGACTTTCGCTGACTAAATCCATATATAAACCTAAACCCCAGTAACCTTCGTAACCAAAGCGTCACGACAACATCCATAGGTTACCTTTGGATTCTTAAGTAGGGGGCAAGGAGCGTGCATCAAGCACCTACCGAGGTGAGTAAGCTAAGATCGTTTTAAGGGCTCGTGAACTATTCCTTTAACAATTAGGCCAAGTTTGGCTTGATAATCTTTTACTTTATTTTTTCTTTTTATTATTTTTTCTTTTTTGCGTTTGTTAGTTTTGCTTTAATTTTTCTGAATTATTAGCTTGTCTCGACGGGAAGAACCAAAAAAATAATTGAAAACCTAATCCAAAATAGAAAGATTTTTCATTAGTATTTTTATTAATTTTTCCTTATTCAAAAAACTAGTTTAATTAGTTCTTAATTTTATAATTTCAATTCCTTTCGTTGAGACAAAACCAATAATTCACAAAAAAACATTGACCAAAAACTCACAAAGGTGAAATTTCTTTGAATAAAAACAAAAGAATAAATCAAACGGATTATTAAACCAAACAGCCTTCGATACGTAGAGGGGAAAATTCCAGGAAAAGAAACTTTGTAAAGGTAAAATCAATTCGCCAGATTCCTTCATGAATGTTTTTCCTTATATAGATATCAGACGCTCTATTTATAGCTACTTTGCAAATCCTATAATTCATATATATATATATATATATATATATATATCTTCCACAGCGCCGCACCAAATTTTGATATAAAAAAAAGATGGCGATAAAAATAGGAGAGGACGCAGACCTTGAAGAGGATGAAGACACACAAATGCTAATGGTAAAGCAAATGAATGACCATCGGATTAGTGATCTACCAGAATAATCTTGCACTAGGTATAACTTCTCATCTTGTCGCACAATTTCTATATTGACTTTGAGATAAGCTGGCTGTAGTGTTTCCTTCTGAATCCGTAAATTTCAATTGTTTTCCTCTATTCAAAAGTTTTTAGGTTTTTCCTTAATTTATTTGTTTTACAAGGGTTAGTAGCCCTTTATCTGAACTTTTCATATTTTATCAATTCGTTCTTTTGTTGCAAATAAGATAAAATAAACTCGTTTGATACATGTGAGGTAAGAAACAATGAAATTAAGCCAAAAAGGAGGATTAATTGGTTTGAGATTTATTTTTGTTCCTCGTTTTTTTTCTCAACCAGAAATTTGTAAATAAGTAATTAGATTTCCATCAGAAAGGTTGAAGGAGCTTACTCTTTATGTTTTTCTCTCACCAAATGACATGTTTCACAAAATTAATTGGGCAAATCACCTAGACACCCCTGTACTATACCTCTTTTACCAGACACCCCCTGAACTAAATAAACCTACGACAACACTCTCTCAACTTCCAAAATTTTACCCCAAGACCCCTTCCGTTAGCCTTCCATCTCGAAACTCAAAGTTCGGGGTCATGTTTTGATGATCCAAACCATTCAAGTTGTTTAAAACATGTTTTTAAGGGTACTCACGAGAAATCAGGTCAAAATTTGACCGGTAAGTGCTTGATCCAAACAAATATGTATTTATGAAAAACTCTTTGGATCAAGTACTTCCCGGTCATATTTTTAGCTAATTTCTTGCCAGTACCCTTAAAAACATGTTTTAAACAACTTGAATGGTTTGGATCAAGCACTTCACGTCCAGTGAATATATTCTTTCTTTTGATGGTTACAATCCATGCATGCCCTTAGTTCAGACCTACAAAACGTCTCACCGCAACTACACCGAAGCAAGTTCGAAGATGATTTTCCATTTGTTTTGTGTAATTCAATCATATATTTATGTATTGATAACGGTGTTTCCATTTTTTGTTCTCTAAAATTTGATTAAAGTATGTAAGAGATCGCATTCTTGCTCAATTTACTACAACAATTGGTTCTTTCGCAAAGGTTAATTCCAATATAAATTGCATTCACGTATCAATACGTTCTGTTTTCCTCTTAAAGTTATGTCACTCAAGAATTTGTCTTGCAATTCTCTGCCGACCGTAAAAAAATGCCACCCTGCTGCCATGAGTTTTTTTTTTTTCAAATTTGGTGCTCATATATTAGGTCTCAGTTTACTTACTTTTTTTTTCTTCCCGATCAGCAGCTTAGTTACTGTTATTAACACCAGAGAACTGTAAATCGGGTTTAAACTTTAATGTTCACATGCTACCATTATCTTATGTTAGATATGTTATGCGGGTCCACCTGCCACTTATTATGTCATGTACATTCATTTTGCGTGTATGTTAATCTCGCCCGTACATAGCACGGGTTCAACGCTAATTAAATCTATGTTAATGTCCCAACCACAAAACTCAAGGATCAAGGAAGTGATAAACCAGACGGCCGCTCTAGGTTGAGATGCTCATGGGATTTGACTGTTTGTTATTTCCTTGTATATTAGTATCATAGAAAGACATGAGCTCACTGATCATTTTCTGTCCATCTTCCGGAACACCAAGCCCTGATAGATCAAAAGAAGGTTGGACCGAGTTAACCGGTACAGCAGCAGCTGGCTTAGGATTCACAAAAGCCTGAGGGAAAACAATCGGCTTAACTTCGTTACTGCTGCGAAAGCTTGGAAATCCAAAATCTGAAGAGTTGCTTCTATAGGGGCAATTCAACTGATGATAGACCTGTAATGGAAGCCACGGCGGAGATCACCATGCGGACAATTAAGGACCTCACATGTGTAAACCTTCTGATCCATGATGTTGTTGAGTTCATTGTTAGGCTTCCTCTTCCTGGTGAAATCCAAGTTGGTGATGACTTCATCCTTGATTGGATGAAAATTATCATTAATCCGCCCTATTGGGCCTATACCCATGTTCAACAAATCAATGCAATATGGGTTTCTGCTCCTGGACATCAAAATTTTGGTCATCTTCAACATCATACTCGCTGCAATCGTTTACTGCGAAAGAGCCACTAACACCACTGGACATCAAAGGGGGACACCGGTCGGTCAGGGTAAAGTTCAGGCGCCAAGGATTCCTCCTGATTGATAATGGCTGGCAAGCCAGGTAGCACTCTCCTTGGCAGTCATCTTGTCTTGCAAGCACTTCGACTGCCTCACAAGCTTGCGAATCTTGGCAATAACCGGGGACATGCGTTTGATCACAGCATGCAGTTAAAACACCCACCTTCCACGCCTTTTTGCATATACTCCCTCCGTCCAAAAATGTTCTGCCTGTTTTCTTTGTTGGACGTCTTAAACATATAAATAATGACAGGATCGTGCTATGTGCAACAATGACAGGTATCTTGTCCAACATTGTTTATCAAACCATGTTGCATATTATAAACATATAAATAATCTTAGCCATTCGTTTGAGCAAAATCCCAACCATAGGTTTTGGACTAAACAAATTACGACTCTTAGAATACAAGTATTTTTGTACCAAAAAAATTTACTGAGCTTCCGTGTTGTAAAATAAGTTAAAAGAGAAAATTTAGAATCACAACAGTGTGTTAAGATTAAGTAAATATTCATTCATGGTTTTTTTAGATGCGATAACATCGAATCAACAAAATTTTAATATCCACAATTTGATACCATGGCATGTGGATTTATTTCACCAAATGCAATAGTTTTTTTCTCTCTTTTTTTTTTTTTGTGCTAAGTACTACAAATGCAACAGCTACATACTTAGATTAGTATTAATCTTTAATAAAAATGTAAAGTTCCTCACTCAAATCCTTACGCCGAAGAAAGGAAACAAAAAGGACTTTTGGATGTAAAGACAGCGTGCCTGTTCAATTTACTACTAGCTTGGTAACTAACCTACCCAATCGTACACAACTCCTTCGCCCCTTTCGTCTGTTTCAACCCATCTGTGAAGTTAGTGGATAAGGAATTTGATTCCTTGTTCGGGTAGCGATGCTTTCCCTTAGCTCATCTTATTCATTCTTGATTGCTCGTAAGCGAGGGGTTGACTTGACGATAGCTTGATCAGCCTTCATTAGTTCTAGACTTGGTTTGGGTGCTCCCCTTTTCTTTCTTCTTATTTAAAAAGGGAGTGTCTCGATTCCTGTTAGCCAAGGAGGTGATCCGTTAATCGGTGAACGAGTGGCTTCGCTCTGTTTTTCCTTGTTTGGTAAGGTCTTGGCCGAGCTATTCAAGGTAGAGCCAGGCCTAATTGGGTTTCAAGAGGTTTTTTCAAGTCCACATCATTTACTCAATTGAGGGATTTGAAAACTCAACTGAACCTAATTCTTTAGGGCCTAAATACCAGTTATGTGGGACTAAATATCAAATCCTAAATTCTTAGAAAGATGGTTATCCTAAATGGCATTGCAAGGGCAGAGCAATCCGAATCATTTTTTGACATTGTAACCAGCCAAAGAATAATTTTAACAAACCAATGGGGTAGTCTGGGACTCTTGTGTGTGCATGTACATACATGTGCATAAATATACGAGACCAATTTTGTTCACCCTCCAGAAACGGCACAAGTAACAGTGGCAAAGCCACCATAGGGCTAGGGTGGGCAGGGCACAAGCCCACATTGAACTTTGAGGGTTCGTATTATTTTTTTTTATGCTACACCACTGACGGTTTATTAGCGCATATTAGCGCATGAAAGACAGATGAAGAAGAGACGAATTATTTGGACTCGACCTTGTCAGCTATCAATCAAAACCAAAACCAGACTGGCTCAATTAGCCCCCGTTTTCTCAGCTTGTAAAAGCAATGAACTAACTGGAGAGGCTTAGAACATCGAGATTGGTAATTAGAAAATAGCTACTCAAATGATGCATCTGTAGATGAAAAACTGAAATCAAGAGGTCCCAAAATTTTCAAAAAAAATTCCGTCTTGTCTTTGTAAAATCACTACTCAAATCCAAAACCAAAGACTGCCTAAACAATTCTAAGAGACACCGAACCTACAATTTCGGTTTGGAAATTCAGAAGGCAAGTCCATAAAAACCTTACTGGCATTCGAAAATTCTGAGCGCAGTGCACTTTGCTTGTCACATTAACATTATTTTTACCCGCACTCTAAGCTGCTTCATATTTCTAAACTTTGAGGAACGCCATTATATAATAATACATCGCAACAAAATAAGGAAAACAAATCTTTAAAGAAAATTTCAACAACAAATTTCAAACATCTGATTCAGAACTTTTGTCTTCTTTAGGGGGTGCAAACTGCCTGCTAAGCCTGGATTTCGTCCAGGGATCCAAAGGGGCCTTCTGCGGAGGTTGGGGGACTGGTGGTTTTGCTTGCCTCAGCTCATTCTCTCTATCTATAAATCTGTTATGGAAGAAAGTTCAATCATAAGACAAGATTTAACAAACATCAAACCAAATTCACTGATAAAATATGGACCAAATATGAGAAAACAAGGAGTAGTACAGAAACTGATTCAGAGTCGTGTCCGTGTCAAATGCTAAATTGACAATTATTCGGTAGTCCAAAACAAGGGTATTTCAAAAATTAACCAACAAAATCCTAATCTGACGAATTGACCAGAATAATCCAACTTGAATACTTGCATGACACTTCAGCAAAGCACTGTCCAGAACTCTTTGAAGTAGGATGGATCCGCCACAGTTCAAACATCAAATTCACACTTTCAAACAACAGAACATAGCATATTCGTACAAATATAACAAGCTATACTACTATAAAACAGGGAGTATGCAAGGAATCTCCTGCAATTCAATTGACCAATGTGCCCTTATCCTCCAAAATTATCACACATACATCCTCATACCGCCTCAACCTCTACCCCCACACCCAATGCTTTGTATCTGTATGTTTCCTTGCACCGCCTCAACCTTGACTCCCATAGTTCATAAAATTTAATGTTGGGCTACAAAACTTAGATAATTGTATGCTAACTAAAAGTAATCGTCCCACTAATATACAGTAAGATGAAAAAATGGAAAAAAGGTATAATAGTTATCTGATGTTAAATTTTAAATTAATCGATGAGTGTCCTACACGGCCCTCTTTAACGGAGGAGAAAAGGGTATAATGTGTGAAATTATTTAGAATGTGGAGACAAAGCAGTGGGAGGAAGCATATGAACAACGGAAAATTACCTCTAAGTCACATTTTGGAAACTTAATTCCCACTAGGTCAAGGGGTTGAAACTTAATTCCCACTACGTCAAGTTTTTTTTTTTGAAAACTGAAACAACCATGCGCATTATCCCTAGGTCAACTTTTTTGGGGGTTTAGGCACTTTCATACGGTTTGAGGGTTTTAAAATGTAAAATAAAAAGGGGAGAGAGAGAGAGAGAGTAGGCCCTTTGGGTTTAGGGTTTAGGCACTTTGAGTTTAGGCTCTTTGAAAAAAAAAAAAACCAAAGTCGGTGGGAATTATTTTTTCAAAAGCGGACTTACCCACAATTTTTTTCAAACGGTTTAGCATAAAGCATAATGTAGTTGACGATGGAATCGACTGATATTGTTAACTAAGGAGATTGAAATAGTAAAATTATGAGTTTGATAGGTGGAACCCAATGTTAAATGAAGATGCAAATAAAACTTCATATGAAGTATTTGAGGTGACTGATAAAATAAAAGAAAAATTGGAGGATTTAGATAGTTGCTAGGGTTAAGAGTAAAAAGGAAACTATGTAAAGGACACCGACTGGTTATGAAACTAAGCTTACTAATCAAGAAAACAAAGACAATTTTCTTATAAGTTGAATGTGCAATTCTTGCTATCCAATTAAAATTTATAATGATCGGCATTCAACACATACAAAGCATGTGCCCGGATGCTAGTAGAAGATAGATGAGAATAATTAACTATCATGGTTTTGTTCCGCACCATCTTCCTGTTGACTATTCGGAGGGTGGCTCCCATCCTCTTCAATGGAATTTGTTGTATGTGAGATACAAATCTGAGGCACTCTCCCTCACCCATTTTAGGAGACTTGCACAAGCAAGTTGCAGCTGTGTTCTATCTCCTCCAACTACTTGTATTGAATTCTGTCTGGTGTGGGGGAGGAATAGTCCCCTGGACTTTGCCTATGAAACAGAGCTTTAGGCTCTGGGTTTTGCGTCTCATAGATGAGAATGAGATCTGAGAGGAACAATGTAAAAGCACACAGATATATTTGGGAGTGTAGTGTTATAGTCACTTGTAAATCTGTCCATATATCGTGTGATTGTCCGATTATCCTCCCTGGAGTACCTGATTTTGGGGAAGCATGTAAAAACGCAGATTTGACTACACAGTATAATACAACAGTATAGTCATGTGCAAGGGACTAATTTCTATTGCAACTGCCACATCCATGAACAATTACCATAAAACACCATGGGAAGGGTTTTTCATCAGATTTGATGCCACTGGGGGGCAAATCCGAAGATGCACATGATCAACAGTATTGGGATTACACAACATGCATTTCATCATCCAAAGAGAATGGCCTTCTCTTCGGTTCCCTTGCCAACTATCCCACACAAGAAAGTTTGCTAGTATGTTAAAAGGATTCTCAGCATCACTAGATTGAACCCAAACAACTGTAAATTACTGAGAACTTGTAAATATTTTGTTGCCATATCACTTTCTCTTGAGAATTTGTGCATCCCACAAATAAGGAAATGCAAAAACAATGTGCAAAAAAAAAAAAAAACAAGAATCTTACTCAATATATGCCATGGGTGCTGCATCACCAACTCGTATTCGAGTTCGAAGCAGTCTTGTGTATCCACCTGCTCTCTCTCTGTAACAACCAAATGTCCACCAAATATTACAACCATATCGATAAAGGCTGAAACAGCAAGATGCATTAGATTCACCTGTATCGGTAGGCCATTTCTGTAAATAGCTTATGGAGGACATCATCTCCCCGCACGAAGGCAGAAGCACGCCTTGCAGCACAAAGAGTACCCTGTAATAAATTAAAGAGTAAATATTGAAACAGTATTGGCTTATGAAAAAATGATTTTAATGTACTAGTTCAGGGCCTTCAGGCAGGTATAGTTCTAGGGTACGAACCAGGTACTAGGTGGCAAGTTCAATTAAGGTTTAATGGAATGGAATCTAGATTAACATAATTCATCTGGGTAATAACAAGGATTCCATAACCTATCAAGGTAGAGTCTAACCTATGTTACATGGATTCTTCATTTTGGCTAAAGTAGCTGTGTCTTGTGTCCGACACGCGTATCCAATTTGTGACACTCGGATCCTCTAATTGTACGATATTTACAAAACAAGAATACCAAATTAGCTAAGAAAGCGATATTTCTAAACTTTCACATTGACATGATATAGAAAAAACACAGTTATATTAGCTCTTCTTGTTTAAAACTTTAAATACATTAGTAAGTATAATTTACAATATATAACCTGCTCTAGTCATGCAATATATACGACAACCAGGCGTTGATGACGTGTCTCCGTACCCGTACCCCGTTGTGGGACACATATATATCAGTATCCCAAGATTTAAGTCTAGGAAGGTCCGACGGTTGGACATACACCCGCACCCGATACTCGTACCCGAGTCATGTAACATAGAGTCTAACAAGTAAAAACTTTGTTATAAAAAATGTTCAGTGCTCCTCTTGGACATCTAAGTTATTTCACTTTCAGGGTGTTGACAATTTCACTCCAAAAGAGTCAAGTAACTCCATTTCCTTGGCTTAGTTGATTCCATGGACGATTTTCATATAATGAAGATTTAAGTGGAGTTCCAGGTAAAATCACGATCATGCATTCTAATTCGGCAATGATTGATTTTTTCTAGTTTTATCGGAATTGGCTAAGTCTTAATCATGACCATCTATGAAGCACGGCACTCTTAGAGGTCGCAGTATCCATGTATTAGACACGGGGACAAGCGGAGGACACGGCTAGAAACGTATGGGACACGCATTAATTTGAATTATTTTTGGGAGGGGGACACAGCATGGACACGCGGGGGACATGGCTGGGACACGTTTGGGGGCACAACAGGATATATGTGTAACTTTTTAAAGTTTTTTGGGGGGTAGATATGTTATTGCTCAAATGTTTTGCTATTGTAGTCGGTAGTCCTCTTTGAGTCTTGTTTGGAATGCTATGAATCGTATTATGTTAGGAATTCTATGAATGTCATTTCATGGTGGTAATTTGTTGGCGAATACTTGTTTGTTAACTTGGCAGCTTGGATGGAAGCATTTTTTTTTTTTACGACTCGTGTGTCATCTGTATTCTGCTGCTGCTAGTGGTGTATTAGGTGTGCTTATGGAACTACTAATTTTGGGACAAGTTCTAACTTTTCCGTCCAAAACATGGATGGAAGTCATGGGTTGGAGTGATTATGTAACGGTTTGATAGTTCAAGGGGCATGTGTGTTCAATTAGTAGTTTAAGGACGAAGTAAACATATTTCATACAGTTTAAGGGCCAAACAAATATTCTACACTGAAATAAACTTGGGCCAACGGAAATATCATGTCAAACAACTTACCTCTTTTCCAAGCTGCACCATATTATCAGCAAGCCGCCGGACTTCTTTTGCCTAGACAAGGATTAAAGAGGAATGCAAGGAAACATTATTCTCAATTTCACTACAAATTAAGCTAGGTTCAAAATTCAATTAGTACTGGGTCCTCCGTCATTCATAAAGGTGCAGTAAAAACTAAGAACAAAGCGGACCGGGGGGGCCGCTATCTGAGGGGGTGGCAAATGTTTTGAATACAACATTACAACCTATTTAAACTATCTGATAAGTTGGAAAAAAACTTAAAATTTAACCAAATTCATTTGTGCAAAAAATAAAAAACCCTGTCCGAACCCTGACATTATTGAGAAAGTTAAAAGTAGAATAACCTTAGCGACAGTAGTTTCAATCCTCTCGTGCTTCACCAATTGCGAAACCATTGTTCTGCATTAACAATCAACATCAACAAACCAAAATTGGATCTATAAATACATACATATATATAATGCATACATAATGGTCTAAACCATAGAATGCAGGGGAAGAAATGGAATTGGTATAGGAGGATCGCGAACCTGAGCATAGAAAGCCGATGCCCCGTTGGACGATTGAGCTTTCTCATCTTCGTCATGGTATCGTACAAAAGAGAGAGAGAGAGAGAGAGAGAGAGAGAGAGAGAGAGTTGATTAACCCTAAGCCTTCAGGTCGACAGTGGAGAAGAAATGAAGCATAACGGCAGTGGACGATGAGAGAGAGAGAGAGAACCCTAAGCCGGTCGACAGTGGAGCCCAAACAGAAGAAGTTTAAGGTTTTATTACGGGTCGGTCACAAAACAAATAGTATTTATTATCAGGTCAATCACTCTTTTTAATTATCATTAAGGTCAATTATTCTTTTCTTTTTTTGTTTAGGTTTATGGTGCACTTTCCTATATAGAATTTTAGTGGTTTATGTACTTTCATATGGTACCCTAGGGTTTTAGGTACTTTCATAGGGTACTCTAGGATTTAGGTTTAGGCACTTTCATAGGGTACCCTAGGGTTTAGATTTAGGGTGCACTTTCCTATTCTAAGGTTTTAGTGGTTTAGACACTTTCATAGTACCCTAGGGTTTAGGTTTAGACACTTTCATAGGGTACCCTAGCGTTTAGGTTTAGGATGCACTTTCTATTATAGAGTTTTAGTGGTTTAGGCACTTTCATATGGTACCTGGTTTAGGTTTAAGCACTTTCATATGGTACCCTAGGATTTAGGCACTTTCATACGTTTTGGGGTTTAAAATTTAAAATGTAAAATAAAAAATAAAAAAGAGGAGAGAGAGAGAGAGAGAGAGACGGGCAGCAAAGCTGGGAATTACTTTCTGTAATGGGGTGGAGTGGATGGTACTTTCTCCCCATCACCCTGTTTGGATCCCGTGTTAGCCACCCGGATTTGAGAACCCGCCCAGATATGTAATCCCGGGCCCACGTTAGTCCGGTGTTTGGATGCAAAAGTGGTGGGTGGATTAGGGCTACTGTATGGACTACTTCTCCGGCTTCACCCTCGTTGGGTAACGACAGGGTATACCCGATCGTTAGCAAATCGGGGTGGATTGTAGCTTTTTCGTTCCACTTCTACCCCTCCAAATCCAGGTGATTGGAGGGTTTTACTCGTATACGTGGTGATGTGTTGTGTGTGTGTGTTGCTCGAGAAGAGAGGAGGAGGAAGAGAGAAGAAATCAGTCGCCGTTTTCGTACTGGTGACGGAAAATCCCCATCACCTCGGCCTCTTATTCGACCATTTGACTCAGGTAAATCGAAGTAGTCATTGTTCATCTTTATACGGTATCGATATGGGTATTTTTCGATTGCAAAACCTACTAATTTTGGGTTTTCGAATTGATTTGGTGCCCTAATTTCTGCGGTTCGTCTCATAATAATTTTGGAGAGTTTTCTGGGTTTTGATCGCTGAATAAGTTGCTGTAATTTTGGGGGTTTGGATCTGAGATGATTTTCCCCAAAAATTTTGGGGTTTTGATCTGCGATTTGCCCTAATTTCTGCGTTTTGAAATGAGTTTTGCACTAATTGCTGAAATTAACCCTAATTTCTGAGATTTGCCCTATTTGGTGAGATGTGCCCTAATTTATGAGACGTGCCCTAATTTATGAGATTTGCCCTAATTGTGCTGAGATGTGCTCTAATTTATGTGATTTGCCCTAATTGTGCTGAGATGTGCTATAATTTATGAGATTTGCCCTAATTGCTGAGATGTGCCTTGATTTATTAGATATGCCCTAAATTATGAGTTTGATCTTTTTGCGTTTGGATATGAAATTTGGGATAATTGATGAGATTTGCCCTAATTTTTGAGTTCGATCGATCTTTGGTTTTCAAAGTTTGCTAAAGTTCCTAGGCCCCGCAGCATACATTCTGATTGGAGAGCCATAGCCAGTTCCAGTTGTGAAACCCGTCGATCCAGTTGGTTTCCGAAGCAAGGGTAGCATCCCAGCCTCCGCACTTTGTTATTTAGAAGTGCGCCCAAAGCGTAGGCTAGTGTCGGAGTTAGCAATTTACCGGTAAGACCGGATCGAATCCTCAGAGACCAAAGGAACCGAACGTGAAATTTGTCTTACGCGTGATGGTTTTTAGCCTTGAAGCAGCAAACTTTGACTTGTGATTTGGGGTGAATTCTCTCGACTTCGAGAATGACTTGGAATTTGATTTAAAACTAAATTAAACTAAGGCTAGGTCTAGGGGATTTCAATGCCCATGACTCAGGTCGATTCATTCTCCTCTACGATAACCGGCTCGGAGAGGTCGTTAAACATCTCCGAACGGAAGATTTGATACTTAAACTCATTTAAACTAGAAATGGTGTTTAGCAAAGACTAGGAATTTCCGGATCAATTGGCAAATGGCCGAGTTGACATCGCCCTAAGCATCACACGTGCCAAGTAGATAAACCCTTGGCTACGTGTGATCAAAGAGGTTAACAAACCCGGTCTTTGGTACATAAAATTAATCCTAACTCTTTGTTAAACAAACAATGTATACAACATAGCGATGAGAGCGAATCAACCGGAGTCACGGGGTGTTAATCACCCCATGACCAAGCCTACGTAAACTACTCGATCGACATGCTAGAGAACTTGCGTAGAAATTTGAAGGAAATAAAGAACATGACAAGTGAAGCTAAAAACTGATTTTATATGTCAATCCTAAGCTTGCCTACAACAATAAAACTTGAGAAATTATCAAACAACCAAGATTTGCATGTGACTCCAAAGGAAATGCCTAGGAGAGGAGATATAAGGTTTTTAACACAACAACTAAAATAAACTAGGTTTATGTGGAGAACTAATTAGTAGCAACAACATTAAAGCTTGAGAAATAAACTAGAAATTTCTAGAGAGTGAGAGCTTACAAAGTTATGGAGTTTTTCCCTAAAACTAGAGCTAGAAAGTAAAAGAAGGAGAGGGAGAGAGATAGAGATAATAGAGTATATATACAAATGTCCTTCTCTCTCCTCAAAAACATCCTAAAAATATCCAAAAAGATGAATCTTCCACAAATGAAAAGAATTAAAGTAGCAAAAAGTGGCCCGGAAGGCTTTTGGATCGATCCAAATAAATCTGGATCGATCCAAAAGCAATTAGTGAAAGTTCCCACGTAAAGAGTTTTGATCGATCCAAAACTGCCTGTTCCCCCACTAAAATAGTTTGGATCGATCCAAACTTTTCTGGATCGATCGAAATGGCCTTTCATGCTTTTCTTCATCTCTTGGTCACCCCTTGGCCCTTGTGTGCTTCCGGACTTCATCCAAAACACTTCAAATCATCGTGCGGCCTCGAGACAGGTGACGCTTGGTCTTGTGCACTCTTATATACTCCCGGATGCTACCGGGAGTCTTTGCACGCTTTTGGAAACGGATTTAGCCTTCCGGCTTGATCGAGTGTCCTTTGAAATTTCCAAGCTTTAACCAAATCTTTGTGTGTTGGCTTCCGAGGCTCGGTGGTGGAATGTCGTGGTGCACGTGACCCTTGGAACTATGGGACGCTTCCCAATGTGCTCTAGAATGCATTTATTCTGTGATTTTTACCTTAAACTACAAAAACACGCCTTACGCAACATCAATCATATCAAGCGCTAAAACGCGCTTATGTGTGCTATAAATGAGGTAGATGAGCCCGGATATGTACAATCTTAGGGGCTCATCACATAGCCATATAGCCCTGTCATCCACAATTCACACAGGGTTATGCAGTTCACATAGCCTCACCACATGTATTTATTTCACACAGTCAACCACACAATTCACGTATCCATACCACACACTAAAGTACATGTTCACGTAGCCTTATCATACAGAGTTCACATAGTCCAACCACACAGTTTACATAGCTCCATCATACACTAAAATACACAGCTCATAATTCATATAGTCTTATCATACAGAGTTCACATAGCCTAACCACACAGTTCACATAAACAGTTATACAGAGTTCATCTCAAGAGTTCATACACAGTTCATATTTGCATTATGAATCTTCCAGAATGCAAATATTCATTTTAAGAGTTTGGTTTCGTTCAAACACTTCGATATGGTTGTTCATACTTGTCCAACACGTTCTAAGACTCCAAGGTATAATTTTGATGGGAATTAATTGTAATTTTGAGATTTAATTAATTTCTATTAATTATTTCAAACAGTTCCCTTCTCTTGTCCCAGGGCCTCTCTACGTTTTTTATCAGATTTTTCACACTCTGCATCATATAAACACCATCTTTCAATCATCTTCCACATATATAGCTCTAGCTTCGAATCCTACCACACACGCCCCCGTGTTTCACAGAGTAGAGAGATTCGTGAGGAGAGAAAACCAACAGAAAGTACCAAATTAAACACTTTAAACAAATACAATTCTTTACTGTTCATTGGGGTTTTTTTGCCTTTAGTCAATAAAACCTCGAAAACCAAGTGAACAAACCAACAGAGTTCTTTACTGTTCATTGGGGTTTTCGCCTTTAGTCCATAAAACCTCTTAAACCAAGTGAAGTTGCTTACATAGCAATGAAGGATCAAATTTTATTTTTTTGGGAAGCACAATAATACAGTTTCAAAATTCTTCAGGGAAAAAAAATTTGTGCATCGGCTAATAAAAGGGTGGTTTTGTTCTCTCAAAACAATTTGGAAAAAAATTGTTGTACTTTTTTTTTAAAAATATTTTTTAAATACTCTTGGTTGTTATTAACATATTAATTTTCAATCCTCGATAGATAGGTGGCAAGTATTTGCAGATAATAATTGTTTGATGTATATACTCATCTGATGTATGATATTAGAAAGTATTTTAATTTTGTGGTTGCAAAATTTCACCATGTACAATTGGCCAATTTTTGAAAAACAAATGGCAATACATGAAATTCCCTAAGTTTTTTTTTAGAGTGTTTTGGCAAAATAATTAATCCATATTATTTTTCATCGTTGTTTGATGGATTTGAAGAAGAAACCAGTGTTTTTTGGATTACTGGTTCATCTCAACGATAGAAATCGTAAAAGTAAAAAATCACAAACCAAACTAAAATTTTTGTGAATAACAACAAAAATAATCCAATTATCCAAAAAAATGGATCATTTTTGTCTTTATTAAAAAAAATTTAGCATATTTTTTACCTTTTTAGATTCCCGCCCTTTCCTTTCCTAGCCGTTCTCTCTCTAGAATTTGAAATGTTTAGGCTAATCCCAGGCGATCTCTCTGCTCGAGATGCTCTCTTCCTCCTCCCCCAGGCTCTTTTCCTCTTCCCCTCTTTCCTTTTTCTTTTTCTTTTCCCCTCTTTCCTTTCCTGTTTTCAGATCTGTTTCGCCTTGTTTGTGTTGTCGCCATTCTGTTCTTCTGCGCTCCCCTTTGCGGGTTGTTGCCGAATCCCCCGCCGGTTTCTTTTCTTGAGAGATTTGGCTTAACGACGAGTTTGGGATCGTGGCAGCGGGTGGGGCGTGGCTCTTGGTCTCCCAACGAGTTATCACTCTTAAGTGATGTTGGTTCTGCTTAACGGCAATGGGGAGATCTTAAGGCTTTCTGACTTCAACTAGGCGGTGCGCGGCTGCGTGTCCGTCGGGTTCGGCGCCTGGTGGTTTTGTTTATGGCCATTGATGGGTTCTGAGCAGAGGTCTGGTTGCATGGTTGGCGGCATAAAACGGTGGTGCTGGTTTTGGATTGGGTTAAAGATAGGTTTTGAGTTTTCTGCATGTCCTTGACGAGGTTCTCGGTTTTGGCAGATGTAGAGGTGCGGCGTGGAGTTGCAAAATAATTTTGGATGCTGATTGGGATGCGGTGGCGTGGCGGTGGGGTTCTTTGGGGGCTTGGTGAGGGGCGACAGCTCTCTAGGGCAGCAACAGGGGCTTATTCCCTGGATTCCGGTGACGGTGGCAACAATGACTTGTCTTTTTTTAGGTGGTCGCGGTTGCAGCAAAGGTGGCGGCTTTTTGTGGGCTAATTGCTGTTTAGGGTTTCTTTGGTTGGGCTTGACCCATGGGGGGATGGGCTCCGGCCTTTTAGGTTTACGATTGGTTTCTCTCTAATCGTTGGGTTAGGTCTCAGATTGGGCAGTCGATTGCTTTGTGCACGATGCTGCTTTTCTCCTTGCCCTTTTAATCCTTGTATCCCTTTTAAAGGTTAATAAAATTATTTTTTGTTGTTAAAAAAAATTACTTTTTAGATTCTTCTCATCAAGATAAACTAATAGTAAAAAAAATCAACGCAAAACTAACATATTCGAAGAAAATTTGAGTAAGGACACAAAAAGAAAAAAAAAAACCCTGACTCACTTATTTTGCCAAAACCCTTAAACTAAGGTAGGTTTAATGGGGGTAGTTTCAAACATATATGAAGGTTTTATGGTCCAAAAAGGAAAATAAACTAATGATAATTAATATAGGTTTTTTTTTTATCTGCAAAAGGGTGGGAGGGGACGACCAGCATAGCAACTCCCCTTGGGCGTGACCATAGAGGCTCCCGATCCGCTGTGGAATGTCCGGTTGAGCCATAGCTACTGTTCGTGAGAACATGCAGTCACCACAACACCGTCTCAGCACAAGCTGATAGTAGTATAGCACTACCAAAATCCCTCCAATGCCACTTCGGGGGCGAGACTCGAACCCGAGTCTCCTTTATGGAGGCCAACTGGCCTGTCAGCCAGGCTACCACCTCGGTGGTAATTAATATAGGTTTAAAGGCAGGCTCATTTGTTTCACCAAATATGAACATCCTTTAGAAAGCAATCATGTAACGGTTTAAATAAGGGTAAATTTCACTTACCTCCTCTGAGGTTTCTGACAATTACAGAAATCTTTCCTAAGGTTTATGAAATTCCACTGACCACCCCTACTTTTGAAAATAAATGTCACATACCTCCTCTGTCGTTAAAAATCGCCTAAACGGTGTTAACTTTGATGGTGAAATACCGTTAATGCCCTTAATTTCAAAATTCAGTTTATCTTTTTTCCTTGTTTGAGTTTATATTGCATAAAAATTTTGAAATGCGTGAAAAAGTAACTTAATTATTTACTTTTTTCTTAGAAATATATTTTCTTTGACTCAATTTTTTTTTAATTTTTTAATTCCCATAAGATATATTTTCACATTTTGATAATAAAAACAAGAGTATGAATAATTATTTAAGCCCACTGCTTGTATTGCTAATTTTATTTTTTATTTTTACTTTTTTTAGGTTTCTTTTTCTTTAACTAAATCTAAAGCTCTAACTAGACTCCTTTTTATTCTCTATACTTTTACAAACCTAATTGCACTCCTTTTTTTTTTTTTTTTTGCATTAGAGGTAATAAAGGTCTAAAAGAATTGGTAGCATGAATTTTTTTTGGATAACTTTTGTAGACCAATTCAAGGATCCCATTGAGGAAAAAAAATAAATTAAAAAACAAAACAAAACTCATTAGTACATTATTTTTTGCATGCATAATGCAAATGCAAGGATCTCACTAATAATGGATATTTTTTTCCAATGGGATCCCATTGAGAATCTTGCATTTGCATTATGCACGCAGAAAATAATGTATTTATGAGTTTCTTTTTATTATAAAAGAGTTGGACTATTTTTTTTCTCAATGGGATGCTTGAATTTGTGTAAAAGAATAATCCAAAAAATTTCATGCTAATAGTTTTTTTTTTTATGCTAAATGCTTGTTTCTCCTAAAAGGATGTTCATCTTTAGTTTAAACCATTATTACCTCTAATGCAAAAAAAAAAAAAAGAGAGCGCGGTTGGGTAAAATATGTAAAAAAAGACAAAAAAAGAAGAAGTCTAGTTAGAGCTTTAGATTTAGAGAAAGAAAAAGAAACCTAAAAAAAGTAAAAATTTGCATTGAAATTTGAAATTTTATTGGGATAAAGTCACCAATAAGTAGAAAAATGGAC
This sequence comes from Gaultheria prostrata, assembly GCA_036023075.1. NCBI lineage: Eukaryota > Viridiplantae > Streptophyta > Magnoliopsida > Ericales > Ericaceae > Gaultheria > Gaultheria prostrata. The sequence goes on along the minus strand of JAXBDA010000653.1, from coordinate 27,033 downwards.
TTGCAAATTTACCATGTTCATTTAATTAAGAATGTATTTTATGATGTTTCGTACAATTTTTGCGTAAAATTTTGACTTACACATTGAAAATTTTAAATTATGTAACATTATAATTAAAATTAGCATTGCAAAAATAAGATTTTATTTTACCTAATTTCACATTCATTATCGATCTCATTTTGTAGATCTCTTCAAGTAGATTTTAAATATATAAATTTCATAAAAAATGAATATATAATATAAAAATTATAAATATTTTAAGATTTCAAATTAAGAGAGAGAGAGAGAGAGAGAGAGAGAGAGAGAGAGAGGCATGACATCGTCAGAACATCATTTTCCGTCACCTTTGTTAACGGCAGGGTAGGTATGAGACATTTATTTTCAAAGGTAGGAGAGGTCAGAAAAATTTCAGAAACCTTAGGAAAAATCTCTATAATTGTCAGAAACCTCAGGGGAGATTTGTGAAAATTACCCTTTAAATAATTATAGCTCGAATTGAACTCACATCAAATATATAATCTTTTTCTTTTGAACATCAAAATATAATCTTAGAAGGTGTAGTATGTCGAATAATTATAGGATGGTATTACTGGTCGTATCGTATCATTTGATAATGCCAAATATAACTCATAACATTATAAAAAATCCTACGCATATTCGTGTACGTCAAATGTACGAAGGGTGCATTTTAATTGTCCAAAAATATTTTCGACGGTTCAGATGTTAAATACTCTTTGATCGGGGACTCACTGGTCAAAGAGTGTTTAAAATTCGGACCGTTGATTTGTTAAAATGAACGGTTAAAATGCGTTCGTGCATTTGGCATACGCGTATGTGCGTACCCATAGTCGGCTGTAAAATTATATAGGAGTATTCGCGAAACTAGGGAGATGATTGCAAACAGACAAGAATGTTGCAGGGCTAAATGGATAGTTTTTGTTCAACCGGGGCTCAAAGGGGGGCATACAAAAGAGTATTATACCACGAGGAGTCAAATTGTAATTGACCATTCCTTTTTGTTCCTCTCGAGTACCCATTTCGAGCATCGAAGTCTCCAAACCCCAGGCCACAGTGTATAATCCCCAACTGCAGTACAGAGAGGTCCACATCCATCCGTCTCGTCTAGGGTTTCACCCAATCCTCCCTCTGCCTATGGCCGAAGTGATGAACATGGCCGTCGAATCCCTCGACCGAGGCCGAGATCGCAAAGACAACACCAACACCAACAAGTCGGCCTCCGCCGCCACCAACGACCCTGAATCCTCTCCCCCGCCTCCACCCCCACCCCCTCCGCTCCGGCGACGAGACAGGGATTCTAGAGAGAGAAGAGACGACAGGGACCTCGACCGCCCCCCAAACCGCCGTGGTGGAGACTACTACGATCGCAACCGCTCCCCGCCGCCCCCTCCCCCCAGGGACAGGGATTACAAGCGTCGGGCTAGCCCTAGTCCCCCTCCTCCCCCGTACCGTGACCGCCGGGCCCACTCGCCGCCCCGGAGGTCCCCTCCGTTGCCGCCTTTTAAGCGGTCTCGGAGGGATGATGGTGGGTATGATGGGCGGCGGGGGAGCCCTAGAGGCGGTTATGGGCATGGTAATAGAAGGTTAGTTGGCAATCACACGTGGACGTACTATTAATCTGTATGTATCTATGTTTGTGTGTGTATGTAATTTAGGTCAATGTAGAGGATTACTACTTTTTTATTGTGTTGCAGTTAGAATTGAGGCTTAGTTTGGATTGACTTGGATTTCGAATGAGGGGATTCAGAGTGTTCAAATTTTTAACTAGTGTAAGAGGTTTACGTGTAGGTGGACTGTAAAACTAGGGCAGAAGATGGATATAAACGACAGCTACTTTGTTAGTATGCTTGTGTATCTGCAATATTTAACATGGAGGATTTCATATCGCTCCTATTTTGTTAGGCGATATCATATTCATCGTGATTAAGCTCCCAAACTCAATGTTGTAGTCTATTTTTAGACTCTCAAACCTAAATTGAGCTGTTCTCGTTGGATAATTTTACTCAATATCGCCTTCAATTGCAATCCCGTCTATCCAAATTAAGTGTCAAGTCTATCCAAACAAAGCGTAATTACCAAAATTACTGCTCCATCATGGGGCCTTGAGCGAGCGAAGATTGAATAGACCTTCCAAAAGAAGATGCTATCCAACCCTTGATTGTCACTTGGTTACAGTGATGAACATGGAAGTTAAAGGAGTGGGGAGTGGAGATTGTTTGGGTCTGCTTAAGGATACATTTAAAATAAGAGATTGGAAACCAATAAGATTTCTAGGTGGGTTTTGTTATAGTAACTTTTAAATAAGTTCTTCTAGTTTACATCCACAAATGGGAGCTTGGAAGGAGTAGATTGGCTGCATGCCTTACCTCTGGTATTATGCTTCGAGGTTTTGGTGATATAAGGGAAAAACATAAGGCATTCTAGCCATAGCCTTATCTATTGGTCTCAGACTCTCAGGAAGTAGTAATTGCGGTGTTGGTTGTATGCCGTTATATTAGTGTTTAGGCACTTTAATGCTAGTTGTTTTGGATTTGTTGATATTATTAAGGATGTAGAATGGATGGTGAAATTCCTACACAAGGTTTTGTTTTACTGCGTAACTTTGGTTAGGCCAAGTTATGCTATTATGTGTTGTGCATCACTGTATAGAATGGTAATTCATTGTTCCTTTTTTTTGTGCTTGTTTTAATGGCTCAAGGAGTTCCTGCATGTCTAGGGCACTTCTGGTAGCGGTGGTGGTTTTGATTATTTTGCTTTTTCTTCTTTCTGTCTTCTTTCCTTGGGATGCTTCTATGGAGTTGGGGGTTTGTGGGGTTCCTGTTAGTGTTAGTTGTATTATTCAGCTATTCAATGAACTGGGTCCTCTAATTTATGTAACTCGGCTGCTTCGATTTTGCTTATGCGGAACTCTTGCTGCGTAATTTTTTTTGGTGATAACATGCATATGGAAATTCACACCTCTGTTACTGAATAGTATTATTTGCTGAAACTTGAAAGTCTGTAATCTGCCTCAACTGCACCTTTATGTTTTTGGATTTATCTTTATTGTGTTCACATTATATTTGATGTTGTCAATCTCTCTCTCGTCCTTGTGTTTTCTATGTGATGATCATATGCTGCCATCATGATTCAATATTCCCAATTATATAGGTTTGGATATGACTACCCGAATGAACGTGAAGGAGGCAGGCCTGGTTATGCTGAAGAAAGGCCTCATGGTCGGTACATTGGCCGTCAATCTGGTGGCTATCCAAGTGGTTCATCTGGTAGTTCCTCTACTTTCACTTTAGACACAATTCATCACGCATTCAGCTTTGAAATTGACTTAGGGTTAGTTAGCGTCACAATATACGTCTGGAATTATTCAATATTACCATGGAAGGAGCACTTACATTTGGGCCTTCTACATTAAAGTTGGCAGATTCTCGGAATTGGTCAGCTGGAATTACATAAATTACAATATTTTCAACAAAAAAACAACAATTGACTAGCGGGCTTGTGCTCCTGACCTCCCAACCGAGCCTAACGCTTCATAATGCCTCAGGAGCAAACAGTTGGTTGCCTCTTTTATTGATTTTGTTCCGGTATTGATGACCGATGTATTCACGGGATTCCTTTGTATGGCTAGCATTGCATCAGTTATCCAAAAATTTAAGTGTGGTGACATGCGCAACACGTACCTACAAACTTATGTGTAGTCTTTCACTAGGAAATCAAGCATAACTAGTCTTCTTTTTTTTAGACTGGGATGCGGGCCGTGATTCTTACAATGATGCTTCGAATGCGGGGAGTACGAGGTAAGCATGTGTTTAGTATCTGACTGATGTTAGGTTTCTCCTATTCTGAGTTTTAGTTTGACCGTGATACATATTCAGTTGGTCCATGTCATGTTGTCATTGTTGCAAATTATATGATTGTTTCTGCATTTTGTTTCGGTTAGCCCAAAATAATAGATATATAGCATCTCAGTTGCTAATTTTGTGGCCTATATCTACCGATTATCTACAACTGTAGTTGCCGGTATAAATTGTATTAGCCATTTTACCTTATTCAATGTATTTTTTTGGCTGGAGGATCCAACCAAGGGGCCGTAAACTTTTGATTGACCCAAATAGTGCCACTATTATTCTTATTTTTTTTTTGTTGGCAACTATTATTCTTGATGTTGTGACGCTGTTATGCTTTACTGCCAGTTTAATCTGCTTCAACTTATTTATTCAGGAATTTATGTTTTCCCTCTCCCCATGATGATTTTGGTGAACTATCTATTGTTTAGTGTCCTAATTTGAGAATTCTGAAAGAAGGGAAGATTAAGAATAATGTAACTAGGGTGGAGAATAAATGCTTTAACAGATTTTTTATTTTTTGGGATCAAACTTTAACAGATGGTGGTTTGCATATCTTTCAATAGGATTAGGTGACAAGAATTATTGACTTGTGGATGTAAAGATTGCTGGATAGTTGAAAGGAAACATTTGGAAACTTGGGAAATTGGAGCATGTATACTCCGATAGGGCGTTTGCTAGGCAGAAATGTTGTTAACAGTGATCAATGATTTTGTTTTCTCTTGATATTACTAGAGTTGAGGAGTTTTTTTTGGGTGGGTGTTGTGGATTATTTGGTTGGACAGAATATTTAGAGTGCTTGAGACGAGACCAAAGATATTATTGACTTGGCTAGGCCTTCGGCAACACCTTCATTCAGAGGAGTCCTTGTACTTTTTAGTTTTTATTTTTATTGATTGCAAAGTTGTGCGAGTTGCCAAATCGCGAATCGGATTGACCCTTTATCGAATCGTTTTTTTTTTTTTTTTTGAAAATGTCAGTATATATCATAACAACGCCATCCGGCAACGATTACATCACAAGACAGGAATGAGAACCAAAACTACTAACAAATGAATCGAGCATGGTATGGAAACCACATCCCCTCAGACACACGTGCCGGAGCAGACCTATCACCTCTGGGTCAGGAATGATGAATCCTATCAAAGTTAGCAGAAGAGAACCCAGAAGGGTACCCGGCTCAAACCATTACACAATACAGCGCATATGTAATCAAAAGGAACCAACAACCAAAAGCAAAAAAACTAAAAAAAAACAACTAAACCGGACTCAGAGACTAGTACCATCGAGTCAACTCACTGAGTTGGATCAAAAGCACCGAGTTGGACCGAGTACCAGAGTAGCTGCTTCTCTGGGGGTGAGAGCCAAGTTCCAGGTCCGGCCGCCTACGGATCTGGGCACTTTATTGCAACGGAGGGGGCCAAACACCCAAGATTCAACTCATAGTCAGATCTACTTCAAAAAACCGGTACCAGGTGACGAAGATGGAGGTTGAATGGGTACGGTGGCGGAAGAGGGAGGATGGTGGGAGTGGGCTGAGCAAAAGGTACAGATTTTAGAAGAAAAAATGGCCAGGGGTTGAAGGTTGGGTGCCGGCGGAAAGGAAACCGGTAGGGGTGGGGCGCGGAGGCGGCAGCCTTACCCCCAAAACTAACCAGAGAAGGAGAGGAGGAAAAGGGGATGAGAGATGGAGAACCAAAGGAAAAGAAGGCCGGATAGGGAGGAGGAGCCGGCAAAAAAAGGGATGAAACTCTAGTGAGATCTAATTTTTAGAGAGAGAAACTCTCCCTCTAGGCAATAGCAGGCCCTAATGTGCAATCGTAATGATTTGGTCCAAATTTAAAAATACATTGGAAAATGCATCTATGTATCTACATAACAAAGATTCATTGTAAAATAGAATAAGTTAATCTTAAATCAGTATTTGAGTTTGTTTTCTATTATTGTTTGATGATCACGGGGTCTAGTAGGAAAGACACTTGTACATAATAAGAACACAAATATTATAATAAAATGGATTTGCACATGAAAGGTTCATTATAGAATGAAAGTTTAGCCTTGACACAATAAAAGTTTTTTTAGCCTAATAGGTATGAAACTAGCTTGTGTTGTAACATTATGTGGGTTGGTTTGAGGTTCAGAGCCTTGTCCCTGATCAAAATTATTACCGATCAACAAATTATTAACAATTTTGCATGGGAATAAGGTTTTTCGTTCCTTAGATTTATTTATGATCTTACATATTGCTTTTCTATAGGAAAAATTCAAACAAAACAAGTGGTTTCATATTGTTGAAAGCAACAATTGTGATAAACCTTGATTCACCTATAGATTAATATCGTTTTTGCGTGAACCGTGAATCGAATAGTGAATTGTGCGATTAACATCCGATTTTATATGAGCCTCGATTCACTTATACATTCGTATCATCTTTTAATCGAATCGCGAATCGAATCAGAAATCGTGCGATTCTGACAACTATGTGCTTGAGTTGTAATCTAGGTATTTGTTTTGTATTTACTTTTGCTGTTTGGGGACTTCTTGCCGTCTTTCTCTCGAGTACCTTGTGTATCCCGCGGGTAGGGCACTGTAAACCTGCCATTTTGGAAAGGTCTAGGCCCTGTACCAATGATGACTTGGGGCTACAGCCTGGTATTTCTGATGCATGGGTCCTATTTTTAAGTGTATGTTTCTTTTTATATATATTGATTTTTCTTCGGAGTTATTATTTTGTAGTCCTGAATAATTCACGGAAGAAAGAGAATTGCATGTTGTATTTGAGTGACTTTAGATGGTCTGTTGGTCAATTATTTTTTCTCATGTGGTGGAGTTAGTGATTATCTGAATTACACAACTAAAAAAGTAAAAAGAAAAAGATACGTTGTTTCCCTCACTTGTAGTTCAAGCAGTCCATTCATGTAAAAAGTTAATTTGTTGTAGGTTTGTGTCCTCCCTTCGCTGTATGTGTTTTATACCCACGTTTTTACTCGTCTTATTCTGTTAGGGTTAAGAATTTTTGTTTTAATTAGTGTTTGGTTTGGAGTATTGCCGATCATAGACTATTGAAGCTTTATTAAGACATCTGCGTAACCCCAAAGTTTTGATTTTCAGAGAAGGCTTGATGTCTTACAAGCAGTTTATTCAGGAGCTTGAAGATGACATTCTGCCAGCAGAAGCCGAGCGCAGGTACAGAGAGGGATGTTTAATAGCTGTATGTGTTTGAAAGGAAGCCCAACCCAGTGTCATTCATAAACCATGGTTTATTTCGTTTTGTACCTCGTTTTCCCTCGTTTTGGTGCTTTGGTTCTTGGTTTGACTCTAGCATTTTCATTGACAGGTACCAAGAGTACAAGTCAGAGTACATAACGACCCAGAAACGTGCTTTTTTTGATGCTCACAAGGCCGAAGAATGGTATATTCCTTTCATCCGTCCGTATTTCATTTATTCTCATTTGTTATATCATTTTCTAATCAAATTGCTTTTCTTCGTAGGTTGAAAGACAAATATCATCCCACTAATTTAGTCACTGTGATAGAAAGGTGCGCAACTCACATTGATGGGAGGACGGAAGTTCTCAATTTCGTAGTTTAGGCTTAAATAAATTTGTCAACAATGTTGCTTGGTCTGCTTGCCGACTGCCCTGCGCTGTTCTCTGGCGTTTGTTTTGTGCAGTTTAGTTTGGTTGGTTGATTTGTATTCATTAGTTTATTATTGTTGTCTCTAGGAGGAATGAGCTTGCTCGAAAGATGGCAAAAGATTTTTTACTTGATCTGCAGAGCGGGACATTGGATTTGTAAGATTTTAAGAATTCACTTTTTACATTTGCCCACGGATACCGTGCCACTAGCTTTTTTCTACTACTTAGGGAATTATTGAGTATGAATGATTTTTCTCTTCAATGGAGCAGGGGTCCTGGTGTCAATACTTCATCTTTGAACAAATCAGGGCAGACAAGTGATCTAAACTCTGATGATGAAACAGATGTAAATGGCAAAAGAAGACGGCATGGGAGGGCTGCAGGGAAAGAAACTGATATTCTTTCAGATGCTCCCAAGGCTCACCCAGTCAGCTCTGAACCCAGACGGATCCATCTTGATGTTGAACAAACACAGGCACTTGTTCGAAAGCTCGACTCTGAAAAAGGAATTGAGGACAATATTCTGGCTAAGGTTGATAATGATAGAGTGGCCAGGGACAAGTCTCATAGTAGTTCAAATGGCCCCGTTGTCATCGTTCGTGGTTTAACTTCTGTGAAAGGCCTTGAAGGTATTGAGCTGCTGGATACCCTCCTTACCTATCTGTGGCGTATTCATGGAGTAGACTACTATGGATTGGTTGAAACAAGTGATCCTAAGGGTCTGCGGCATGTGAGGATAGATGGCAAAAATTCTGATGGACCAAGTAGTGGGGTTGAGTGGGAAAAGAAACTAGACTCTCGTTGGCAGGAGAGGTTGAAGGGTCAGGACCCCTTGGAAGTAATGACTGCAAAGGAAAAGATTGATGCGGTTGCTGTTGAAGGTTTAGACCCCTTTGTCCGAAAAATTAGAGATGAGAAGTACGGTTGGAAGTATGGTTGTGGAGCCAAGGGCTGCACAAAGCTATTTCATGCTGCTGAGTTTGTTCACAAGCATTTAAAGCTGAAACACCCAGAGCTTGTGATGGAACTCACGTCTAAAGTGCGTGAAGATCTATATTTCCAAAACTACATGAAGTATGTATTGCTTTCGGATATTTTTGTTTTTCACTTTTGTTACATCTAGAAAACAGTGATGACTACCCTCATATCATCGCAGTGATGCAGATGCACCAGGCGGGACTCCTGTTATGCAGCCTTCGATACCGGTATGATGCACTACATTATGTATTAGTAAATTATTCATTTATAGGAAGGGAATTGAACCTTGCATATTTGTATTACAACCTTCAGTAGTTGCATTCCTCGGATGGCCTTTTTATTCTCTTTGCCTATTTTAGAGACATGATATTGAGCTCAAGGCCTGGAAAATCCAAAGGATCAGCTGAGATAATATTGTTAGTTCCTACTTGTACTAGTAGCTATTTTACCTTAAAATGTTTTATATGAACAAGTTAAAGAAACCTGAACAATTTTATTGGACCATCAGGTTACGAACATGTGCCTAATACAATCAGTATATTTTACTATTCAGCATCGATGTAGCTATTCATTTCTGCGGCTGCCTAATGTCCTCTTGAATGTGGAACACACATCAGGCCATTGTTACTGGCTCCCCTTGTCTTTTCCAATTCTTAACTCTGACATATGTCTTGTTTATGTCAGTGGAGGTGAGTGTTTTAGTGTTACATATGGGCAAGGGAATGAGAAATTGGGTGAACGTTGAAAGAAACTAGTTATTTCAGATATCCAGAAGTTGAATGTTTTTATCTGAAGTTGGTGAAGTTTGTCACCCAATCTCTGGCGTCAAGTACTGTACTTGTATGTTGGCAAAAAAAGGAAAAATGTATTTACCTTTTGTTTTCGATCCATATGGTATGATTATGACTGATTTTAGTTTATTTGTATGCCGCTTTTTAGTCCATGCATGGGACTTCGTATTGATAGGATTTCATCCTTTTGGATTGCCTCTTGAGTTCTTATAATGTACTCATTTGTTGTATTTTCTCCCTGTCCCAAATTACTCATCCTTTTTGGGGGACTGTGCATTTTGCACGATTGCACACAAAAAATAATGTAGTAGCGAATTTTTTTTCAAATTTTTCAAAATTTTTTCACCAATTTAAAGATCTCATTGAGAAGAAAAAACTTGTTTAAGTTTTTTTTCTCAAAAAAAGAATCACTTGAACACATTACTTTTTGCTTGCAAAATGCACTGTTCCCCAAAAAGGGCGAGCAATTTGGGGCGGAGGGAGTAGGATGCATAACATGCTCATTCAACTTAATGTCCTGTGTTCCATCGTGAAGTTTGCTTCTTTCTTGATTTCTATAATTGTCGTAACTGTTGTTATCATCTCTGTAGAAGGAGAAGCCATTGAGGCGGAGGCCAGGTCTAGACAATCGATTGAAAGATGATCGTGGCAGGGGTAGAGACCGTGACAATCGAGATAATGGGAACGAAAGATATGATAGATCTGAGAAGCCACTGTCAATGGATTTCCAGTCGAATAATGACGGTCCAGTTGGAGGAAATCCGGATGAGTTAATGTTTGATTCTTTTGGTGGACAGGGAATACATGTTGCTCCTTCTTTCTCGTCAGATATACCCCCTCCTGTACTTATGCCAGTTCCTGGTGCTGGGTGAGTTCTGCTTGTTCTATAGTTTTGCCATTGCTGCTATGGCCGTTGGAACTCCTTTTGCTTTTATGATTGTAACTTGTGGTTGGGTTCGATTTCCAGTCCACTTGGGCCATTTGTCCCAGCTCCCCCTGAAGTTGCGATGCAGATGCTGCGGGAGCAAGGGGGTCCATCCCCTTTTGAAGGCGGTGGCAGAAATGGTAGGTCTGGGCCTCAGTTGAGTGGGCCAGCGCCAATTATTGCTTTACCTCAGGCATTTCGACAGGACCCTCGGCGATTAAGAAGGCAAGTCATTGATTCATTTCTCTTGCTCCTTTTTGGTCTTCCTATTTTGTTTGTGGATGTTTCTTCTGCCTTTTTTATTGCAATAAGCAAAATTATTCTAAAGAGTAGAAGACAATTTGGGCGCTCTTTGTGGTCTTTTAGAAAGGAGGGGAATGGACACCGTGTAATTACTTTGGAAGGGCAACAATATTGGTAGGGGAACTAGGTATCAAAAGAAAAACCTGCACTCTTCTTATACCTTTGTTTGATTAGGCAGGGACATGCATCTAAATCTCTCTTCTAATTTGGTGTGAATTACTCTCTGGGCAAATCCAAAAAGTGGTTCTTGTGCACCTCTTATGTCATGTTCAAGTGAAACGGTCTAGTTAATGTGGATCTCTGTTAATATTTTTGACTGTACTGTTTTGTTTGGTCCAATTGACGTATTTTCCATCACGTATCTTGGTTTATTTTATGGTCCCGACATCTATTGAAGGCTAGTGCTAACGTGCATGTGACTGGTGCAGTTATCAAGACCTTGATGCACCAGAGGATGAAGTCACAGTGATCGACTACAGGAGTTTGTAGGTTCGTATAATTGTATCAACTGCTTTTTACCTCGATGGGCAATGGGTTGGGCAAAGGACGACTGCTTTAGTTTTGCCAAGTACTACTGTCGGAGATTGAGAGCTTTGATAATTTCTCATCCAAGAGGCTGTTGGTGTGCTGCTCAGAATCGTTTTTCATTTCTGCTGTGGGAAATATTTTATAGAACTCGTACTTCGCTAGGCGATGCAGGTTTGGAAGCGATGTTAACTTGTATTTTTTTCCCACATGAGTGAAGAGAGAGTATTTCATTTGTGTTGGGAATCTGAACAATGGTCATGTGGCAGTTGTGTAAAATTGAATCATGAGTTTCAGATAGCTCTGTATTTGGTTCGTTCGCATGTCCAATAATTTAGGTGGTGGAAGTTGTGAGCATACTATTTATAATTTTGAAGGGTGGAAATGCCATGTAAAACCTTCAAACTATGCTTTTGAATTTGGAAATTGAACTTAGTTACTGTAAAATGCATGAGTTTTGCTCGAGGGACCAGATACGAGTATCGATTGCACGGGGGCCTAGATATGAGCATCGACTATACTCTCTTTGTTCTAGATTGCTGGTACTTCATGGGAATTTCAACTTTTTGAGAAGGCACGCAATAGATGCATTTACACTTAAAAATACACTTTGATTTCTAACAATGCTCTTATATTTCAACTTTTGAATGAAATTATTGTTTTTGATAAATGGATTATTTTGGATATTGAATACATGTTGTTTTGACTTCTCAAAGAGTATTAACAATTTGGAACATTTTAAAGTAGTATAAAGGACGAGCAATTTGGAACGGAGGAAGTATCAACGATTTAATTACACCATTGAAACATGGAGTAAAATCACCCATAAAATACATACTCGTAATACATTGTTAACGCACAACATTAGGTTCCACATTTTCTATTTTGTCATATAAAGTACTTTTAATATTTTTAACTACTACATTGGAGACGAGGATCCCATTCCAATCAACAAATACCACCTTCCAGGTTTTTGAAAAACAGAAATTTCTCCAATCAGAAAGTTTTAAGAAATGTAATGGGAAAGAAAGAAGTTTGCAAAGAAATCACTTTACATACTCATACGTATAGTTTGTTTGTGGCTTGTCAACCCTTGGGCTTCAATGGTGTTACGAACGGGATATTCGCTGAGTGGTTCAGACTTCAGAAACCCTTGGGCTTCAATGGTGTGGCGAACAGGATATCCATTGAGGAAGTGCATTGCATACATCACATTGTGGTAATTATGACATCACTTTATGATGGAATCCACACATTTCAACCAATAGGAAGGAGAGTTTTGTTGACCCTCTTTTGAGGAGGGTCAACAAAATTGCACTCATCCGCTGAGTGGTTCGGACTTCAGAAGTACTTCTAAATAGTTCATTCGATATTCTATTCTATCACTTAAAGATGACAAGTAGCCCAAGACAGTATGAAAGTTCCAAGCGCATATCAAAGAGAAACTTGCACACAAAATCTATCAAAATCTTCACTAAGAATTAACCCACTTCCTGTCAACATCCAAGAACACCCCATAACCACTGTTGCAATTAAGGCACCAAAATATGGCCAGTTGGCCAAACAAAAAGCTGCTACAAACACAAAAAGAATCCTGAGAAGATGAAAAATGTGTTGCTAAGATTCATTCAGGTGGCGCAATGACCAATGCCATTGTAGGTAAGCATAAAGATGATCATGACTATCTGCTACAAGTAGAAACGGGATAAAATCATAATTCAAAACTCAGCCACTTCAGTTCGATCGAAATAGCAACCAGTAGGACCTCCCTCACGTAAAAGAGCCAACATGACCGGTCCCTCTGCTCCCTCTTCCAGTGTCATTGTCCCCGTATGCCAATTTATATCCGTATTAACGAATCCAGGATGGACGCAGTTTATTCGCATATTAGGGTACCTCTTGGCGACAACTCTCGTATAGGCGTTGAGCGCGGCCTTGGATATGCTGTAAGCAGGAAGCATTTTCTGCCATCCGTTAGCTTCAAGCGAGTCTTGTTTGAGATCATGCAAAAACTTTACCACTATCCTGTCAATTTTCTCATCAGTTAGAGTGTCTAGATCCCCAAGTTGCTCTCTGATATGCTCGTTAGGAATCCGCTGCACAAGAGGAAGATAGGAGGTACAAATTATATACTTGTTTGAGTAGTCTCAAATCGCATTGGAAAATAGGAGGTACAATTTGCTTACTCTGAAGAAGAGGTGATAATCAGAATCGCTAAAGTGCTACATAATATTTGAAACCCTAAATCTGTTAAAATTCCAAATTGTTTGAAGATACTCAAGTTCAACAAACAATAATGAAAAAGAAGCTAAACTTAGTTTTTTCTTGGCTTCCTTGTCCTTGCCTTGAAAAATCTCTCTACCAATAACCTGAACCAAAAGCAGCCTAGACGTGTCTCGTGTAATGTGTCCTCTGTGTGGCTGGACTCTGGAGTGTTTTGTGTTTATTGCAATGAAAAACCAACACTAAGAAGTCATGTTTAGAGAAGTGTCAGACACATGCAAGAGCAATCTCCAACAAATACAGTTCTACATGCAGCTGAACATGAATGGGGCGCTACAAGGTGTATCGCTGCTTCTTTGTTCAATGCATCTCCGAGTAATTGCACCTATCCAAATGGATCGTACGCAATCATTGCATTATTTCTAGTAATGAGATCCCTGTATATGAGTATTTTTGCAATTATATTGCGGTTCGGTTCCGTTTCAGTTATCACATAAAATCATAACCAAAACCGAACCGGCTTGTCTTTTCAAATTAAAAACCAAAACCATAACCGAGGTTAAAAAATTGGTCACAATTGTCTAGTTCGGTTCGGTTAGTCATCAATTCAGGTGAGATTGCCATCCCTATCTAGGACCAGCTAATCCCCAGGGTAAATATTCCTATCTTACATTACCAGGTATAGCAGCCTGAAGCCCCAGAGGTAACAACCTCAAGGGATTAAGGAACAAAATTAACCATTGCGCCATTGGCCCATTGGCCCACTGGTAACAATGACAATCTTCTACTTACCCTCAACTCGCCTCGGAGGGAAGAGATGTTGACAATATTTGCTCCTGAAAGAGAAAGCTGGAGCAGTGGAAGAAGAGCTTCTGTTACTCTCTTGCAGCCATAGTAGTTGGTACTCAAGCATTCTTCTGCCTTCTCGTTGGTTGTTATAATCACACTCTGAACCAAGTCAGTTGCCTTGCCTGAGAGCTGTAGTCGAAGTTGTGGTAAGAATTACATTCTAGCTGGTCATTCAATATGAGCAAAAAAGATCTACAATTACAATTACAGCTTACCCAAGAGGAAGAATCTATATTCAAGTCCCTTAAGGCATCCTGATCAGTTACCACTCCAGAAACTCCAGCATTGTTTACCTACAGTCAGTGTTAGTTACCTGCTTGGCAATACGAGAAATATGTAGTGAAAGTAAGGCGTCCAATCTGCATTTTCACTGTGCAGCTGCTTAGTGCTTAGTCATTGGAGAATAAAATGCAGGAATCAATTTAGCAAGCCTATTTGCATCTCCAGTGACATTTGGTGATGCACGTGATGACAAATCTTTAGAGGGAGTACGTAAAGAAGAATTCATATCGAGATGCTCAAAAGTGCAAAGACAGAGATATACATGCCTAATGGTCATAAGCGCCAAGTAAATTCAATCTGCTTATGGGGATTTTCCGATGGTTGCAGCACGTGGAGCATGAAAAACACCGAGTCCAAGATTGGTATCAGTTTTACATCTGCTAAGAAACATTTTTTTCCCCCTATTTCCAGTACATGTATTGAAGTATGAATAGCCTCAGGAGATTGAAGTCAACAGCAGTTTGTTTTTTGACTTACAAATAAGTACTATGCAAGCTTGTTAAGTTACGGTTGTAATGTGTAATTAGGTTGTATTTATTCACTCATGTAATTAGACTAGTAGTTTAGGGTCATATTGTAATTTACCTTTTTCCCTCTTGTATAAGTACTACGTAATGAGAAGAGAACCCTAATTCTTCGGCCCTCAATACAATTGTCTAAACTTACATGGTATCAGAGCAATCGATCCAATTGTTGTGAGTTGAGTGTTCTCCCCACAAACACAAACACCATTACCCATCGATCATTTCATTACCATCACCAGTTGACTGAGTAATCTCGTTGACCATTACTGTCAATCGTTTCATTACCCATTACCAGTTACCATAGCATCATCAAGTTGAGTGTTCCTCACCAGTCGAAACCCATAAACTCATACAGTTCACTGGTTTCTCGTGAGTTACCTCCAATCTCCATCAACGACCGTACAGACCCCGACAAGGCCCGACGAACTCTGGCGACCACCAACGACGACAGTACGATCATCGTACAGCCCTCTACAGTGACGAGGTAATCTCGTTTTGCTTGATAGCGACCGAGTAATCTTGATTTTGCCCTCTACAGTGACTGGGTAATCTCGGTTTTGCTTGAAATCGACTACTGTAAGGCTTCTACTGTGTTCGAAACTCTCTGGATCTTCTTTGAATCAACTGGGTAAACTTGGAATCCACTTTTTTGTTACTATTTAAGGGGTTTCTGCGGTATTCATTGTTTTTTAAAGTATTTTTCCGTTGAGTAGCTCCTTTTTGTCTGTTTTTCTGCGTTTCGATATGCCTAGCGATTCAAAGGTTGTTCCGACTGAGTCCTCTGGCACTAAGGATGTGTCAGGACAATTCGAAAGACAATTGGAAAATACACCGTTGGATATTTGTGGTGTTAAGTTTGATGGTTCCAACTATTTAATTTGGTCTCGCACTTTCACTCTGGCTATTGAAGCCAAAGGCATGTCAGAGTTCATTGAGGGTATTGTTGCACAACCTGAAGAAGCTGTTGCACTTAAGAAATTCACATCTTAGAAATCTTTTGCCATGACTTGGTTGTTTAACTCTATGAGGACTGAGATTCGCCATACTGTCCTGTTTCTTGATACTCCACGTAAGATTTAGACTATAGCAACCCAAACCTATTCTCTTCAGGGTAATGATGCTCAATGTTTTGAGTTGAGGAAGAGACTCCGTACATTGGATCAACACCATCGATCTGTCACTATGTATTATGCGGAGTTGTGTGGGGTGTGGGAGGAATTTGATCATTATCAGGATTTTTGTGTGTACTGAGGATGCTGCAAATTGGTTGAAGAGGTTGGAGAAAGAGCACGTTTATGATTTTCTTGTTGACCTTAATATGGAGTATGATCCGATTAGAGTACAAGTGTTTGGGTCGTGTTCTGTTTCCGTCATTGGGTGAAGCCTATACTATTATTCAGCAGGAGAGTAGAAGAGGTGCTATGGTGCACAATCCTATTTCTGATCGCTCTGCCTTGGTTGTAATTCCTCAGGGCCAGTTTAGTTCTAGTAGTGGGTTTGCTCCTACTTCACAGAGTGGTAAGTCATAGTCTGGTGCTAGCAGTGGGTCTACTGATCATGAGTCACTTTGGTGTGATTATTGCCGCAACATCGGCCATACTAGGGATTTTTGCTGGAAGTTACATGGTCAGTCCCCTCGTGGGCGAGGGGGTGGAAGCGGTGGTCGTGGTCATGGTACTGTATGTTCTCAGGCCCAAGCTCATGTTTCAGAGTCTGTAGTTGCTACTTCGTCTGATTCTGGGTTTAGTACTGAGGCTCAGGTGGCTTCAGATTATGCTAGTGGTTTTTCTCAGGGGGAGATGCAAGCTCTCAGGCGCCTTATGGCTAGGGCTTATTCTCCATCTACTATAGCTTCCGCTTCCACAGCAGCTCCTACTTCATCCTATTTTGCTCACATAGGTATCCCAGCTAGTGCATTTACTGCCTCTTTTACTGTTCCTTGGATTATAGATTCGGGTGCTTCTGATCATATGACAAGTTGTTCCTCTGTGTTTGATTCCTACTCTACTTGTTCTGGTAAAGATAAGGTTAGAATAGCAGACGGGTCATTCTCTGCTATTTCAGGGAAAGGTTCCATTCACTATTCTCCCTCTATGTCTTTTTCTCTAGTTCTACATATTCCAAATTTTGCTACTAATCTCCTGTCCGTTAGTAATCTTACTCGTTCTGCAAATTATTCTGTGACTTTTTCCTTCTCATTGTGTTTTTCAGGAACTGGATATGGGGAAGGTGATTGGCAGTGGTAAAGCACATAGAGGCCTTTATTTTTTGGAATTTGCACTTCATCCATCTCATTCACCCCGGTCATGTGGTCTAGATCTACAAGCAAATACTCCGCTCTATCTATGTTACATTAGTGGCATCATAGATTAGGTCATCCCTCTTTTGGGATTTTGGAGAAACCTTTTCCTAGTTTAATTAAATATTTTGATGTGTGGGGTCTTTCACCTGTTACATCTTGTAACGGTCATCGTTGGTATGTCACTTGGGTGTATTTACTTAATCAAAAGGTGAAGTTTTTTCTTGTTTTAAGTCTTTTCATGCGCTGATACGCACTCAGTTTGATATGCATAACAAAATACTGCATAGTGACAAGGGCACTGAGTATATAGATAAGAGTTTTAGGGCATTCTAGATGAAAATGGTATTCTTTTCCAGACGACTTGTGTTGACACTCCACAACAAAACGGAGTTATTAAACGCAAGAATTATCATCTGGCTGAGGTAGCTCGTTCTTTTTTATTCACCATGAATGTTCCCAAATAGTTGTGGGGAGAAGCAATTTTGACTGCAACTTATCTTATTAACCACATGCCATCCAGTGTTCTTAACTTTAAAACTCCTCTTGAGTGTCTTCCTAGCAGTTTTCGTGTCACAACTCCTCCCCCACGTGTTTTTGGTTGTGTGTTTTGTTCATGCTCCCCATGCCTCTGGTTGCAAGTTAGGTCCTAAAGCCCATAAATGTGTTTTCATTGGGTACTCTCCTACCCAGTACGGCTATAAATGTATTGATCCACACACTAGGAAGTTTTTTGTCTCTATGGAAGTCACTTTTTGGGAAATTGAGTCTTTTTACTCTCCCTCCACTACATCTCTTCAGGCGGAACAAAGGCAAGAGGAAGAGATGTTTTAGAGTGTGAGTGTGTGTGTGTGTGTGTGGGGGGGGGGGGAGAGAGGAAACAATATCTGCCAAAGGAGGGACACATGCCATCGGTGGTGATGAGGGGGAATGTATACAACTCCTCTCCCATTGAACCTTCCCTTATTAATTCTGATAATCTTCCTATTGCTCTTCGGAAAGGTTTTAGGTCATGTACTCAACATCCCATCTCCCAGTTTGTCTCTTACGATCATTTATCTCCTTCGTACCATGCCTTTGTTTCGTCTCTTTCTTCTATATCTATTCCACAGAATTGGCAGGATGCATTCATGATACCTAAGTGGAAAAGAGCTGTTGGAAATAATTGTGTGTATATGGTAGTACACATATTGTAATTAGGCAAGTCAGTCAATTAGGTAGGTAGAATCAATTAGGGATTGTAATTTCCTCTTTCCGCATTATTTAGTTTCCTTATTTATCTTGTACACGGTCTATAAATTACCTCATTGTGAGAAGAATAAACATATCAATCGAATATTTCGACATATGGTAGAGGAGATGATGGCTTCGAAAAAGAAAGGCATTTGGCAGCTAATATCACTTCCAGGAGGGAAGAAACCAGTGGGATGCAAATGGGTTTTCACTGTCAAGCAGAATGCTGATGGTACAATTGAGCGATACAAGGCCAGACTTGTTGCCAAGGGTTTCACTCAAACCTATGGTATTGACTATGAGGAGACGTTTGCTCCAGCAGCAACGATGAACTCTGTGTGAGCTCTACTCTTTTGCGCTGCTAATTTGAATTGGCCTCTTCAACAGTTTGATGTGAAGAATGCATTCCACCATGGTGAGTTAGAGGAGGAGGTATATGTGGCTATCCCACCAGGTTTTTCTTCATCTCAGACTGAGTGAAATGTGTGTAGATTGAAAAAAGGCTCTTTATGGGTTGAAACAGTCACCTAGAGCTTGGTTTGGTAGGTTTTCAAAGGCTATATTGAGATTTGGATACAAACAGAGCCATGCAGATCATACTATGTTCATTAAGAAAGGTGCTGGTAAGATTGCTGTCCTTATTGTTATGTTGATGATATAATAATGACAGGCAATGATGTGAATGAGATTTTTAATCTTAAGTCTAGTCTAGCTCAAGAATTCAAGATTAAGGATTTGGGATCACTAAGATACTTTCTTGGAATGGAAGTGGCAAGGTCTGCTAGAGTATTTTTATCTCCCAACGAAAGTATATACTTGATCTCTTGGGAGAAACAGGTATGTTGGGTGGTGGACCTACAGATTCTCCTATTGAGGCGAATCATCATCTTAGTGGAGACACAGGGGAGCGCACTGATAAGGAGAGATACCAGCGACTGGTAGGTTGACTGATATACTTAGCTCACACTAGACCGGATGTTTCTTATGCAGTGGGCGTTGTTAGTCAGTTTATGCATAATCCTCATACTTCACAACTGGATGCAGTTTATCGTATCTTGAGGTATCTCAAGTCAGCTCCAGGGAGAGGAATTTTGTTCTCTAATCATGGTCACTTGCGATTGGAAGCATTTACTGATGCTAATTGGGCTGGTTCTCTGGATGATAGACGCTCTACTTCTAGCTACTGTACTCTCCTTGGGGAAATTTGGTTACTTGGCGAAGTAAGAAGCAATCACTGGTTGCCAGGTCTAGCGTAGAAGCTGAGTATAGGGCTATGGCTCGTGGTGTTTGTGAGCTCTTGTGGCTCCAAACCTTGTTACGTGATTTGGGAATTACTGATAATGGTCCTATGAAACTGTACTGTGATAATAAAGCTGCCATAAACATCGCTCATAATCCTGTTCAACATGACAAAACGAAGCATATAGAGATTGACAGGCACTTCACTAAGAAAAGCTGAGCGAGGGTTCGATATGTATGCCTTTTGTGAGATCTGAAGATCAACTAGCTGATATATTTACAAAAGGGGTTGGCAGCAAGAGTTTCCACCCAATTGTGTTCAAGTTGGGCTTCATTGATATCTTTTGCACCAACTTGAAGGGGAGTGTTAAGTTATGGGTGTAATGTGTAATTAGGTTGTATTTATTCACTCATGTAATTAGATTAGTAGTTTATGGTCATATTGTAATTCACCTTTTTCCCTCTCGTATAAGTACTACGTAATGAGAAGAGAACCCGAATTCTTTGCCTCTCAATACAATTGTCTAAACTTACAAAACTCGAAGTACTACCATAAATTTCAGTTTACTCTCTTCTATTGTCTTCTGATGACTATTGAGCGGATTCATCACCCCAACAGAAGGTTCCTGCAACTAAGTTCTATCCAATGTGATTTTCGTACATTAGGAAGTTGCTTTAATGACTTAAAGTTATGCAATTTCATACATGAAAGCATTCACTAGTATAGTCAGGCATGCATACTGCCAGTTGTAATTGTATTCTTATCAGTTGTAATTGTATTCTTATCAATTCTACAACACGGGAGTAAACAAACTAGATTCAGAATATCAATTCGATCCTAATTGACAAAGGATTGAGCTTGTCTGCAGTCCAAAAAATGAATTCTGTGGTACACTTGGCAAGTTGTGGGCCCACCCTGGGCCGATCTCGATGATCAGAATCTCATCTTGTAGGGTCTCTAAGAAGATCAGTTGTGCAATACTAGTGTTGGTCGGACATCGTGAGACACATGATTGAATCACCATCATGTGGATTTATGGGAATAGGAAGTCTATTTTCTGAGATAAATATCTGATTCAATCATATGGCTGTCGATGCCTGCACTATCCGAATTTCCACATCGATGATATTGCCAGCAGGTTCAACAAGAGTACAAGAAGAGTGGTTCAGAGCACAGGTGACTCATGAGCATCTCAAAAGAACCCCAAGTTCTAGACCAAAAGCCAGCCCAGGGACTTTACTGCACTTGCCTGATGTTTTCCCTTGGTCCAATCACCATTAACTAGGAACAAAAAGGAAAAAAAAAAATTAAAAGAAAAATGAAAAGGGCAAAAATAGAAGGGAAAACAAACTTATCTTACCAAGATATCAAGCCTTCCAAATTGGGTTTCCATAAACTCAGCCAAGGATGCAATACTTTCTGGGCTTTGAACATCAAGTTGATGAAAACATACATTAAACAACCCCGACTTTTGGAGTGAGGCTACAGCCTCCGTACCCCTCTTCTCATCCCTGGCTGTCAAAACAACCATCACAACAGACTTAGCCAGCTGTCGAACAGTCTCGAGGCCAATACCCTTGTTTGCCCCCGTAACCACCGCATACCTACAACCACCACCAAACAAGATTGAAATGAGCAGAAACAACCTAAATCACATTGTTTCTGTTGACCAAAAAAAAAAAAATTTGACATTGATGCACCTGTTGGCAGTTGCTCACCTCTCTAATTTCTTGTTTCCACTTGTTGCCATACTGACATCCCCTCGAGTATGTGATGAGCCTATTTCTGGGTTTGTTATTGCGTTCATCCTGAACCTGTTTGAGTTGAGGTCATTAGTAAATCCTTGACAGGATCTATGTTGGCAAATCATCAATACTGATTGTTGTCTTCATTAGTCATTTAGTATGCCACACACAATGCATGGGACCATTTACGTTACCTTAGAAGCACTAGTAAACTCAGAAAATCATGTGGACCAAATTCATGAATGCTATGCTAACACTTCTATATCCAAAGGATAAGTTAAGGTCGTGAAAATGGACCCCATGGGGAAAACATCAGCTCAATTGGCAATGTAGTGCAATTTACCTTTGATATCAACTAATACGAATGGTTGGAATTTTTTTCCCAACACTCTGGTCAACTTTAAACAATTTCAATGTATTCTACCAAATTACGTTTCAGGAATCAGTATCTGAAGTTTTTCTGTGCTCAAACGAAATAGTAACCTATTACCTAAGAATTAGCATTCTATAAGGATATCAAATGAACAATTGCTAAGCAGTTAGAATGCTGGTAGATAAAACTAGACAACTTACAATTATAGCAGTGTCTGCTGTGGCAGCAAAAATAAGCTGCACATAGGAGAGCACTAAAATATTGGTAGAGGTATTAATAAAATACAAAAGAGTGGAATAAGCTTGGAATAGTACACGTGCCACTACAAAGCTAACGGTATATTCCAGCATATGGAACAAGGTCCCTTCAAACATTGGCTGTTAATTTGGGTGAGACCAAATTAGAAACAATCAAAAGGGCACATAACCTAGTATGGTGTCTGCTACATTGTCCCAAAAGCTACAATTAGACCCAAAAAGGCCAAAAACCCAGCTACCAATGAATGGCTTGAGGCTGGTATTCAAAGTCGTCAAGTGCACGAAAAAGGGAAATCCAGTGAATATTGTAGAAGGACAAAACCTACCCAAAGGTGGATTCATAGGGCTTTAACCCACAAGATCTAAATCATTTAGAAGAGAAACAACTCAAAGTAATGTAATAGATATGCAAAAAAAAACCATTAAAACCTTTTAGACTTCTTTGACTTACCCGATTCATTTTCCTTTATCTATTTGAAAGTAGGGATGGGCTTCATAAGAACCCTAATTCCCTTCTTTGAGATGCTTGATCAGCAATATTCTTAAAGTTCTCCCTCTGAAGCTTCTTCTTGCTCGGGTTTATTACATGCTAAATATAATTCCCTCAACTCTCACCAAACTTATTGTTATAGCAAAACAACAGATGAAAAAGGAAAACAGAATATCTAAACATCTAATATGGTCTTATCATAAAGCGGAAATCGGAGTTCACAATGTCCTATAACACAGATCACAGAGCTCAAAGAAGACCTTGAACTTGCTCTATATTACCCGGGAATGCTATTACGCTAGCAACTTACCTTTGGAACACACCCTTCATCCCAAAAATTACATGTTACTAAACTAGAATTTATAGTGTAGAGGATTCACAATAAAACCTCAAAAAGGCTGGTTGTTATGCTGTCAAAATGTGTTTTCCGTGAATTGGGAAAATAATATTTTGTTTTATTTGTTGTTTATCGCTTAAAAGGTTACGTCATAATAATATAATATTATAGACTAGAAAATAGTAAACTTATCCTACGGTGCTTTACGCATGTGTGCATCACATTCCTATTGCAGCCCGTTCCCATTTCTCATATCAAAACCATTCGCAGTTGACGTAACATAGATATTTCTTCTCCAATAACATGTCCTTCAAGATGAATCTAGTAATTGTTCGACTACTATAACATAGTACATCATAATTTTTTTTTCTGATAGCTAGGTAGCCGCCTGTGGTGGCAGGAATATCCTTCTCGCTTCTCTTGAACTCGGTAGGATCATGTATGGCTTCTGGGTTACCTCTTTCCTCAGGCTTTGCTCTTGCGCACTGAGCAAACTCATTAGCACCACAGTGGATCGTTGGAGTCTGGGATGGTACTCCGACAATCAAGTCAAGGACTGAAGAAGGAGAGAAAGTACTCAGATCTAGGGTTTACTAGTGATATAGAGCGTACCTCTCTAGAGTTGAACCTGTTACTCTTTATAGGACGAGCCTGGCTTGCTCTCCAAGTACCACTGTGCACGTCACATGCGATAACCGGTTGGGTGACATCACATCATACATCTGACGGTCGAGTTAGTTATCATTGCATGCACAAGCAGCCAGTCCCCTTACGACCCGTTGATAACCACTTCGGGTGACGCTGCTCGTGACATCAGCTGAGTGGGACGAGCACGAGCGTGGATCCCCTTCCCACAAATCTCGCGGGTATCGTTCGGATCAGGGTTGTTTTACCCACAACCTTGCCTTTAAGCATTCGGATCACGAATATGGGTTCTTTAACCCGCTCAGCTTGGTCCCTTGGTATTGGGCATCCATCGCCCGGCTCGGCCTAGGAATAATACCAAATGGGCCTATGATTCTTCTTCTTGATCCAATGAAACTTATTGCCTTTTGGCATGATTATTCTGGCCACTACACCGGCCAAATATAGTCCATTCAGAGGACAAATTAGCAAGGGCCCAATTTAAGGGAAAGCCTCGCATGGTGTAGCCTAACCCAAGATTGATAGCACACAAGCATGGCCGGCCCAGCCCCAAAGCATCCAAAAAAAAAGGGGCACCCCCCTAATTTTTACTATCAGGCTTGAGCAAGGGTCTTTATAGCCCAATCGGAAAAACCAAAAAGGCCAATCTGATTTTAAGAAAAGGCCTAAACAAAATAAAAATCCATTAGGCCTAAAGGCCCTATATAAGACCCACAATAAAATAAAAAGGCAACTAAAACAAAAGTCCCAATTTAGGAGTAGGACTCGTTACGATTTACCCTAGTCGGTTAGTCCCCAGACTTCGACTTGACGCTTCGCCCGTCTCATCTGCGAGCAGACAAAGTGGGCAGTGGATATGCAGTGGATTACACCAGTCTAATCGATACTTTTGCTTCTGGAAATGCAACACGAGTAATATTCAAGTGATGCTCATGCGTTCTTGAGATGATATGTATTTGGAGACTTTGTATTTTGTGTTCTTATATAATGATTAGTAGAACTTTATATTGTTTTAGCTTTCTTGTATTGTGATCGTTGCTGGAAAAATTGTTTAAGGGTTTACTCTTAAGGGCACAAGTTTAGATAAGGCCTTTAAAAACCCTTGGGCCGGCCCTGCACACAAGTGGGAGTCAAACCCGGATAACCAAAGGCTCCCGATTGAGATGTGACTACTACTGTGCCAACCCCTGATTTTTATTTTCAACAAAGTTTATCATAAGGGATGCAAAACATAGCCCCTACCCGTGGTGGAAACAAATCGAATGATAGCTGATCCTGATCAAAAGACCAACATAGGCGGCACCTAAAATGGTCGTGAGGTCTGCGGAGGCAGTTAGGGAAATCAATAACAGTATCTATAACTACGTAGCATACATAAGAAGTAAATAATCTCCCTCACAATAAACTAAAACCAATTCGTAAGGTAATTACGAAAGGTTTACAAGGGTTCTTGCTGAGGAGTGCTTTGTATACAGTTAATGACATTTGAAAATACAAATTCGTTCTACTAAGCATTGATCCCTTCTACTTCTACTTCTGCAATCAAGTAATGTAATTAGAAATCTGATAATCAACCATCAAACCCACCACCATTTCGAGAGAAAGGTGGGGATTCACACGGCGCGTACATATATGTATATAAATTATACGCAGTAGATATGGAGATGGATAGAGGGTGCAAACCTGAAGAAGGGAGTGTGAGACGTAAATAGGCGGGAAGGAGGGAGGATTGAAAGAGAAGAGTGAATTTGTGATTCGCAGTAGCAGGAGTAGCTAAGCTGATTGTTGAAGTTGGTAAAGTGAACACCTGAAGAAAAAGAGGCTTTTTGCCGATTTATACTTTTTTTCCATTTAATTTACCAAAATATACCGTTTTCCAAACTAATTTTAAAAATATACCATGCCGCAGGTCCAAAATGCGGCATTACAGCTGACAACACCGTCCGCGCCACGTGGGCTCCACGTATTATACGCCGCAGGTCCAAAATGCGGCTTTAATGCCGCGGGTCCAAAATGCGGCATTACTTTTCCGGTTTTCTTTGTCAAGATGAATTTTAATTGATTATTCCACAAAATTTTGACGAAAAAAATAACAAATGTAATTTTTTTTGGAATAAAGACAAAACTGTCTTCTCAAAAAGACAATTGTACTGAAACGCCAATCCACTATGGTTCATAACAACTTACATTCAGGGGACGATAATGATAGAGAATATAATTGGTGGGATTTTGAAACTTTTTAACTTCTAGTGAGGGAAAAAAACATATAAGGATTTCCTATCCTAATATTTTTCTTTTTATTGGGTATATATACAGTATCTATTAAAAGTAACTTATACCGTGAGTTACTTTTCTTTCCAGATTTTGATTTCAAATACGATTTCGAAATTTTTTTAGAGCTAGATAAATTTGTGACTCAAATTAATATTCCATACATCTTCATTGGAACTACAAAAGTATTTTAAGAACTTATATTGAACATAGTAATAACTCATTTCGTACCATAGGTTTGTTGCTAATAATTAAATTACGGCATCGTTTAAATCTGTTATTCATCAGCTTTAGTCTTTGTTTTCTCTTTGACAAGACGAACCTTTTCGTTGCCTAGATTCCCATTGGAAAAAACTACCAGTGCAACTGACTTTTTAATCTTTCGGTGGTGGATACCGGTATCGGGTTTTAGCTGCTACCGGTATCAATGCCTTAATGGTGCTCTGGAACTTTGATACCAGTAGCGGTTTTGAGCTGGTACCGGTATTTTTTACCAGCCTTTGCAGTTGGTGCTCCTGTTAGCCCATCCGAATATTTGACCAGCTTTGGTGATATGCCGCATTTTGGACCTGCGACATTGATACTATGCCGCATTGTTGACCTGCATCATTGTTCAAAAAGTCAAATGCCGCATTGTTGACCAGCGGCATTGTAAAAGTCCAATGCCGCATTTTGGACCCGCGGCATATACTCGTGGCGCCCACATGGCGCGGAAGGCATTGCCAGCTGTAATGCCGCACTTCAGGTTTGCGGCATGGTATATTTTTAAAATTTGTTTGAAAAACGGTATATTTTGGTAAATTAAATCGAAAAATGGTATAAATCGGCAAAAAATCCAGAAAAAGAAGCCGCCATCAAAACGGGGACTCGGGGACATTGCTGTGCACAGGAGCAGGTGCTTGGCACCCCAAAAACGACGCCATTTCATGGGTCAACGCGGGAAAAAAAAACACAGCCAAAATGACGTCGTTTTGGCTGTCGTCCAACAAAACCCCAAAAGTTATGATTTGGAAGAAACACACAGCCACAGCGACAAACCCTCCACAGCGAACGACAGGCTTTTTGCCGATTTATACCTTTTTTCCATTTAATTTACCAAAATATACCATTTTCCAAACTAATTTTAAAAATATACTATGCCGCAGGTCCAAAATGCGGCATTACAGCTGGTAACGCCGTTTGCGCCACATGGGCGCCATGTATTATATGCCGCAGGTCCAAAATGCGGCTTTATATGCCGCA